>CAUYSK010126513.1:0-59904 GCA_963575035.1 Avahi laniger | reverse complement strand
CATCCTGTGAAAAAGTATCATTTCCTTGTTCTACAGCTTGGGAGTATGAATGCCAAAGAGATTAACTGAGAATTCGAAGAGAATTCAAAAAAGTAATTCCCGACTCCAAAGATTATATTTTTCTACCATATTCAACTTAATCATATACTTCTTATTTTTTTATCTGAGCAAAACATTCACATTCACTTCCATAAAATGCCCTTTTTCACCTAGAAAACTCCTACTCATTCTTCAAAATCCAAATCAAATGTCACCTCCTCAGGGAAGCCAGACTCAGCCCAATCCTTTTTGAAAACTTCCGCTGAGCTGTGTCCCGTAAAGACAGGCTACCCACCTTTCTGTCTTCAGACTCTAGGTTCCTTCAGGAGAGGGTCAGTTCTGAGTCGTGATGGATGTGGACAATCCCTACAATCACTACTTTTTGTATTGAATAGAAGAATGGGCCCACACACACCTGATTGTGTGGCCTGGCTAGGACTAGAACCCCAAAGGCAATATTGGGCTCTGCTCCCGGTGAGGATGAGGAGGGGACACCATGCTCAGCTCTGCGGGGTAGACACGCCGGGCCCTTGTCATCAGGTGCTCTCTGAGGAGGCACTGCCAAAGGAAACATTTCCACCAAAGGAGGACCAGGGTGGAGAAGAGAAGGAGCCCGACCCGCATGGCCCTGGGAGAGAAGGTGAACTCCGCGGGGCCCGGGACACATGCAGGGGCTTCTCCTCACTCTCACTGGGGGCCTCCTCCTTGGGCTCCAGCTGTCTCAGATCAACACTGGAAAGTCTGCCAGGTAGAAGAGAAGTCACCTTTTTCTGCTTCACTCCTTAAAGAAGAACTAGCTCCAGTGGCTGGGGTTGGGGGTGGCCCCAGAAGGTGGGGCTCTGTTGCAGGTGAGGAAGAATTTTGTTCAGGGAAAAACTTCTGGCCACGGTGGACCAGAGTCCAGCAGCCTCGGGGCCAGGGGGCCCATCAGCTCTGGGAGCCGTTGGGCTGGCCCTGCCCGGCAGCATACAAGGAGCCTTCAGGGCTCATACAGAGATAGGAAAAGCTTCACGGCATGCTGCTGGCCTTCTCTGACTCATCCAGGAAACCTTAGACTCTATTCAAAAGAAATTGGGGGCCAGCTGTAGGGACAAACTCCTTTATCATTGTAACTTCCAGAGGCTATGTTATGATCAGACTTGCTCAGGGCCATGCTTTATGTCTTAAGTCAGGAGTGGGGAACCTGCAGCCTTAAGATCACATGTGGCCTTCTAGGTCCTTAAGGGCAGCCTTTTGACTGAATCAAAATTTTGCAGAAGAAATCCTTTCATTTTTACTAATACATTTTTGTTTGTCTTTTATATTTTTATTTTTAAAACAAGCATATTTAAAACATCAAAGAATAAATAAGTTTCAATGAAATAATACTCAGATTGACTGGAACAATTAGAAAATGAGTAAGACATATGGGCTAAATTGTTGGCTGCTATGCTCATGATTTAGTTCTAGAATAACTTCCCCTGCCTGACTGGTAGCACTACCACATGAGGCTGGTTGGCGGCAGTTTATGGAGGTCGAGTACTCCAGTCTGTTATCAGCTTTTGACAATGGTGCACTGTGTTTCTATCTGAAGTGGAATGTGTGAATAGTTGCACAGCTCGACAGTATTTTTTAATTGTGTCCACTTAACAGCCCACCATATCAAAGAAGACCAAGAGAATGCTGAAGAAAGAAAACAGATTTTTTAATGAAGATTGGGAATTGCAGTATTATCTTGTTTCTGCTAAAGATAAGATGATTTTCTTGCTTTGTGATACTGCAATATCAACATTAAGGAAATTGCTCATCAGCATTATAATACTCATAAAAACCACAAATATTTTAAATTAGAGGGAGAGGTGCAAAAGATTGTATTGCAGAAATTAAAAGATGAAAAACAAAAGCAAAGACCATTCTTTCAAGCAGCAATAAGACCTGGAAATAAGCAACTTATAAAGTAGTTTATATATTCAGGAAAAAAGGGAAGCCATTCAGTGATGTAGAAATTGGGAAAGAATGTATCATCAAAGTTGTAGGATGCTTAGAGCCTGATAGCATTTCAAAGTATAAACAACTACCTCTTTCAAGGAGAACCATAACTGATCAGCAGCATGAATTAGCCTTCAACTTAACAGAAAAACTTCATGTGATATTTTAAAAGGAAAATGTATATTATTCAATCCCTCTGGATGAGTTGACTGATATTACTGACTTGGCTTAGGTTTTACACTTCATTCGGGTCATAGTGAGATTTACTTTACTATGAAAGCATCTGCATCTGTTAGTACTTTAAAAAAAAAAATCTGTGCAATAAACCCTTCATGTTTTCCTGTCATGGAAGGTGCAAAGGTCATTGATGAACAGGATGATATACGCAAATCATTTTAAGAATACGCAGCTCTTATAGACCTATTAATTGGAGAATACAATGAAAGTTTCACTGATTTTGAGAATCATGACATCACACTCAAATTAACATTTCAGCCTCACCTAGTTGATATCACCAAGGCACCTAAAGAACTACACATAGAATTGATTGAGCTCTCAGTAAATGACATTTTAAAGTCACCGTTTGATGCTAAGAAAGATCCAATTGGAATATGGAAAAATGCAGTAGAATACCCACGCCTTTGGCCACATGCCCAAAAAACGCTTTCTTGCTTTTCAACCACTTATTCCTGTGAATCTATGTTCTACCTAACCCAAATCAAGACACCCTGAAGGTCACAAATGACTGATACCCATCTAGAGGATCAACTGAAACTGAAGACCTCCATGCTGCAACCATATATTCAAATATTTTCCAGCAAAAAGCAGACACAACAATGTCATTAAAAGGTTAGCTAAGCTAACTTTAAAATTAACAAATAGTTTTCATTTTTTGAAATTATTAAGTACATAGTAGCAAATTTTTACAAAATAATGTACATGTTTCAGTCTATCTAATTGAAGTTTCTTCAATGTGGCCTTATTTGATTACAGCTAAATTAATGAGGCCTTCTAAGATGAAAAGCTTCCTCACCTCTGTCTTAAGTGTTTTCTCCATTGTTTTAAGCAAGGATTCTAATGCGGTATTGTATTTATGTAATGTTTACAAAGCCCTGCAATGCCCTGCATCAGTGAGGCGGGTTTGATTACCACCATGCTTTTCAGCTGAGGGAGCTGAGGGGCCCAGGGTCTAAATGACAGCCCCAGCAGGGTCTTGGAGCTCAAATGTCAGAATGGGGCCAGGGCCTGGCTTCCCAATCAATAAGCAGAGTTCTCTTCTGCAGTTACAACCTGGAGGAGGTTCGGACAAAGATCAAGACTGCAGTTTGTGGATCGTTGATTCAAAGCAGCAATTGCTGAACCCCAAATGCCTTCATCTGATTTCCTGGTGCAGCTAGGGGCCCAAGAGTCCGTGGAGCCAACAGATTCAAGCCTCATTCGGTACAGAAGCAAATTGCACAGTTACCTCCAAGGCTATGTCCTGAGGAAAGATGGGCCAGGCCAGGCATGTACATATGCACATAATTTCATTCTTATCCGCAACACACAAGATGCAAAGCAAGAAAAACAGCTCACCTGGCCGTCTTAGGTGAATAATGGAATAAATTCTTCTTGTTGACTGTGCACCAGGCACTGAGCTTGACCTGAGCGCAGAGGGATGGTAGAAGCAGCTCTTGTTCTTGGGTAACTCACAGCCTCATGGGAGATTCAAATATTTAAACGAAGGATGCTCCACTGTGGTTAACAGTTTAATAGAAAGATGTAACAGTGAGTATTGACAACTACTAGCTATTGAGCACCGACCATTTGCAGGACTGTTCTAAGCAACCAATAGGAAAACATCATTCCTCATAACAGCCCTTTGAGGTAAGCTATTATGATCCCCATTTTACAGATGAAGCTGTGCTTTGGTTTAAATGTGTCCCCTAAAAAGCATGAATTGAAATTCCCAATGCAGCAGTGTTGAGAGATGAGGCCTACTGGGAGGTGTTAGGTCAGGAGGGCTCCACATTTAAGTGAATTAATGCTGATTATAAAAGGGCTTGAGGCTGTGAGTTCAATTTCTTGTTCTCTCTCAAGAGATGCCTTGAGAGAGATGCCGTCTGCCACGTTGTGACGCAGCAAGAAGGTGCTCACTGGTTGTGGCCTGTTCTTCTTGGACTCCCCAGCCTCCAGAGTTGTGAGAAATAAATCTCTGTTCTTTATCAGTTACCCAGTTTCAGGCATTCTGTTGTAGCAGCACAAAATGGACTAAGACAAGCAGTCAAGGCCCAGAGAGGTTAATCAACTTGCTCAGCATCATTTGGCTACTAGGGTAGGAGGGGTCTTCAACAAGGCAGCATAGCCCCAAAGCCCCCACTCTTGGCCAGTGAGTTGAAGCTCCGCTGGGAGCAGAGTTTGGCTGTCTATGGGTTGGGCTCAAAGGATGGGCCCACTTATCCAGGGGAAGGGGCCCCGGGTAGGACTCCCTAGGGTGGGATTTGTGGGCTGAGGCTTGCTTGGGTGAAGAGTAGGGGTGGGGAATCAGGCTGAAAAGGCAGCTGGAACCTGAGCACGAATGTCCGCTGCAGCCTATACCCAGGGATTATGAGGAGGCTCTGGACCATGCTAAGCATAAAAGCAACATGCTCGTGTTTCCATTTTAGAAAATTCAAGTTGATGACAGTGTGGCACGGATGTTAGAGGGGAGAGACTGCGGACAGGGAACAGCCCAGTGCTGGTGCCCTCTCAGCAGACAGCCGACAGCAGCCCCAGGCAGCAGGGAGGGGGGCCCCAGAGGTCATATAGATGGGGTTGTTTAGTTAAGTGTATGATGAGATTTAGGAAAAAAGAATCAAATAGCACAATTCCCAGGATTGTTTCTTGAGTGACTTGAATAGGTGGAGGAGCGATTTACCAAATTAAGACCAAAACAAAACAAAAATGACAAAGCAGTATGATTTTAAGGGGAAGCATGGGGATTTAAATTTTGCAGTTGGAGAAGATTTTGAGATAACCAGAGGAAGCATCTTTAGACATGTCAGTGGGGTTCAGAGGACTCTGGCAGAAGTGGCAACAGGAGATTTAGAGGAACTTGCTACTGTAGCTGCTGAATCTTGTTCTGTGTTTCAGATGACCCAGCTATGAAGATCTATAAAATTCAAGAATGAACAAAAAACAACAACAAAAGGCAGTAAAAGTGATAGTGCCTGTCCAGTATGTAAGTCTCCAGGATGAAGGGGAGTAGATTCTCTCACATTCCTGAAATGGCCCTATTACCGGATCACTGGAGGCGACATCAGAAGGGGCATGGCTGATGATGGCTGCAGATGGACTGTCCATCATTTTGCAGCGTGCGCAGGCCGGGGGGTGCAGGGGGAGATGTAACAGGAAGCATTTGCCCTGGAGCACTGCGCAAGTTAATTTGGCTTTTCTAGTAACCTAGACATTCGCCAGATGAAGGCTGATACTTTCACAGTGCCTCAGTGCCAGCAGGGAAGACTCAAAACCGTTAGCAGATGTCTCCTCTGGCTTTAGCCAGACTCGGGAGTGGACCTTTTGCTTAGAAAAGGCCAGACCACTGCGGATAGCAGGGGCCCCGATGAGATAGTTTCAAACAGATATCAGAAAGCAAAAATAGATTTTTGGTTTTAAAATAAAGTCTTTCTAAAATAGCAGTTATTTCTGGGAAAGAACTAACTGGAGGGGTATGAAGGAGCCATCTGGGGTGCTGAGAATGTTCACCATCTTGATTTGAGTGGTGGTTGCATGGGCTTATATATTAGTAAAAAATAATCAATTCATATTCTTAGGATCTATACATTTTCCTAAAGTATTTAAGCTGTTATGGGCTAAATTGTGACCCTCCCAAACTCACATGTTGAAGTCCTCTTAATGTGACCTTATTTGGAATTAGGGTTATTGCAGATGTAATTAGTTAAGTTACACTTTACTAGCTATACTCAATTAGGGTGGGCCCCTAGTCCAATATGACTGGTATCTATATTAAAAGGGAAAATCTGGACACAGGCACACACAGGGAAATGGCATGTGAAGACTGGGGTGGCGCTGTCACAGCCAGAGGACCACCGGAAGCTGGAGAGGCCTGGAACAGATTCTCCCTCCCAGCCCCAGAGGGAACCAACCCTGAAGGCACCTTGATCCCAGACTTCTAGTCTCCGGGACAATACATTTCTGTTTTTAACCCATCCAGAACATGATACTTTGTTATGGCAGCCCTAGCAAACTAATAAATAAATTATACCCCAGTTTTTAATAGTGTCGTCTAGCAGCTTCCTAAATAGCTGCCACAGATTACCGCCTACAAAGATGCAGTAAGAGAGAAAATTAATAATCTATTCAGACAACTGACTGAAGATTGGGTGGCTCCCACACTGACTTCTTTTTCTGGCCTTGCCTGGATTAGTGGATGTTCGAAGTGGACTCCTTTTCTTGGGGGTATCTGTAGGTTCTTTGGGGTCCCATTGAGAAAATATGCCTACATTTCAAATGTCATTGTTAAAAGCTGAATTAATAGAAGTAAATATTTAAATAGTCTTAGCATGGGTAGAGATTTGTAATTATAAAAACAATAACAGAAATTAGAAAGGAAAGTGCATATTTGGCTACTTAAGAAGTAAAGACAAACACTTTACCCAAAGACAGAAAAATTCACATTCTTCTCAAATCCATGTGAAATGTACTCCAGGCCAGACCATATATTAGGCCATTAAACAATTCTCAGTAATTTTTAAAGGATTGAAATCAAATTATATTCTCTGACCACAATGGAATGAAATTAGAAATCAATCCGAGAAAGAAATTTGGAAAATTCACAAATGTATGTAAATTAAAAAAAAATCCTAAATAAACAGTGGGTCACAGGAAAGAAAAATCACAGAGAAATTACAAAATGCATTGATATAAACAGAAATGAAAACCCAACAGACAAAAAACTTATGGGATGTTGTGAAATCATTGCTTAGAAGGAAATTTACTCCTGTAAATGTCTACATTAAACAAAAGACAGATCTCAAATCAATACCTAACTGTATTAGTCAGCATCCTCTAGGGGAACAGAACCAACAAGATGTGTATGTGCATGTGTACACACATATGTATACACATATGCACATACATACACAGAGAGAAAAGGAGACAAATAGAGAGATTTCTTTTAACCAATTGGCTCACATATTGTGGGGGCTGGCGAGTCCAAAGTCTGTGGGGGAGCCCAGGGGGCTGAGACCCAGGGAAGAGTTGATGTTGAGCTAGAGTCCAAAGGCAGTCTGGATGCAGAATTCCTTCTTCATGGGAGAGGTCATTGTTCTTTCCCTTGTAAGGCCTTCAACTGATTGGATGAAGCCCACTCCCCTGATGGAAGGTAATGTGCTTCACTCAAAGTCTTTGGATTTGTGTCAATCTCATCTGAAAAATACCTTCACAAAAAACATCTAAAACATTTGACCAACTATCTGGTTACTGTGGCCTAGCCAAGTTGACACATAAAATTAGTCGTTACCCTAAACTTCCACCTTAAGGAACTTGAAAACAAGATCAACTAGACCTAAAGCAAGAAGGAAGGAAATAATATTTGAATGAAAATAAACGAAATAGAGAATAGAAAAATTTAGAGAGAATTACTAAAACCAAAATTTGGTCTTTTGAAAGGAACAAAAAAACTAACAAAATTTTAGCTAGACTGACCAAGAAGAGAAGAGTCAATTTATCAAAATCAAAAATAAAAGTAAATACTACCTATCTCACAGAAATAAAAAGGATTATAAAGGAATACTACAATCAGTTGCAGGCCAACAAATTGGTTAAACTGAATGGAAAAATTCCTAGAAATGCACAAACTGACTCAAGAAGAAAAGGGAAATCTAAATAAATCTGCAGCAAATAATTGAATTAGTAATCAAAACACTTGCAGCAAAGAAAAGCCTGGGACTAGGCTTCCATAGTGAATTCTATTGAATGTTTAAAGAAACATTAAGACATGTCACAAACTTTTCCAGAAGTATAAGAGGCGTGTATCCTATGAGGCCAGTATTATCCTGTTACCAAAACTAGACAAAGAAAAGAAAACTAAAGATCAATATCCCTTAAGAAAAAGGTGCAAAATTCTTAGCAAAATTACAGAAAATTGAATTCAATAGCGTTTAAAAAGGAATATATACCATGACCAAGTAGGATTTATCACAGAAATGCAAGAATCGTTCAATATATAAAAATCAAACAATGTGATACACCATATTAATAGAACACAGGTGAAAACCACATGATCATCTCATAGCCACAAAAAAGCATTTAACCAAATACAGCACACTTTCATGATAAAAACACTACAAACTAGAAATAGAAGGAAACTTCCTCAATATGATAAAAGGCATCTATGAAAAATCCGCAGCTAACATCATATGTAATGGTGAAAGAATGAATGTTTTTTTCCTCGAAGATCAGGATCAAAACAAAATGTGTGCTCTTACCACTTCTAGTCAACATTGTACTGCCCAGGACAACTGGGCAAGAAAAAGAAATAAAAGGCACCCAAATTAGAAAGAAAGAAATGAAACTAGCTCTATTTATAGATGACATGATCTTGTATATAGAAAATCTTAAGGAAGGAATCCACAGACACATAAAAAATCTAATAGAGCTAATGACAAGTTGAGCAAGTTTATGAGATACAAGATCAATACACAAAAAATCAGTTTACCTAGATGGGAAGGCATTCTGTATTCATGAATTAGAAGTCATGATATTGTTAAGATGACAATACTCTCCAAATTATCTACAGATTCAATGTAATCCCTAGCAAAATTCCAATGAAGAAAATTGACAAACTTACCTGAAAATTTATATGGAAATGCAAGGACCAAAATAGCCCTAACAACTTTGAAAAAGAAGAACAAATTTGGAAGACTTACATTTCCACATTTCAAAAAGTTACTACAAACCTATGATAATCAGACCAGCATGGCACTCACAAGGGTAAATACCTGGATCAATGGGATAGAATTACGAGTCCAAAGATAGACCCACATGTCTATGGTCAACTGATTGAAACAACAGCGTCAAGGCAATTCAATGGGGAAAAATAGTCTTTTCAACAAATGGTGCTGGAACAACTGGATACCCACATGAAAAAGAATGAATTCTGAGTATTCCACCATATGCAAAAATTAACTCAAAATGGATCAAATACCTATATGTAAGAGCTAAAACTGAAAAGCTTTCAGAAAAAGACACAGGTGTAAATCTTTGTGATCTTGAATTAGACAACAGTTTCTTATTTATGCTATCTAACACACAAGCAACCAAAGAAAAAATAGATAATTTGAACTACACCAAAATTAAAAACCCATCAACATTTCTAAAGTATACCATGATCTATTTATAGGTATTAGGTTAAAAAAAGAAAAAAGATTATGCAGTTACATAATTTTGGGAAATGTCAAGTTAAGCAAAGTTAAAGTTCTTTAATACAAGATTTATCAGGGCCTTTAATATCCTCCTGTGTTTTCCTCTGGGTACATTCTATGTTTCAAATGTCCCTGCCCTTTTAATAGGATTGGTGCTTCATGGAAAATCCTGGGAAATGCTGACCTAAATATTGTTAAAAATTGAGCACATATGTTTAAAACAAGTAGTGCCTAATCCTTTACTAGATTGTGAGCTCCTTAAGGGCAAAAATGACTCATTCCTTGTAATTCGATACTTCACAGAACCAATATACTGCTCAATATATTTTATTGAATATATTAATATAAATCTAATAACTCTTGACAGTCCATTTTAAAATGCAAACCTAGTAAACTTCTGATTTGTTGAAGTTAAAAAAAAATTAAAGTGGTATATGTATACCATGGAGTACTATTCAGCTTTAAGAAACAATGATGATATAGCACCTCTTGCATACTCCTGGATAGAGCTGGAACACATTCTACTAAGTGAGGTATTTCAAGAATGGAAAGACAAGCACCACATGTACTCACCATCAAATTGGTATTAACTGATCAACACATAAGTGCACATATAAGAATAACATCTATTGGATATTGGGCAGGGGGGGAGGGGGGAGGGGGGAGGAGGGAGAAGGGACGGGTATATACATACACAAAGAGTGCAATGTGCACCACCCGAAGGATGGACATATTTGAAACTCAGACTTAGGGGGGGAGGGAGAGACAAGGGCAATATACGTAACCTAAACCTCTGTACCCCCATAATATGCTGAAATAAAAAAAAGAATATAAAACTTATATTAATAAAGATAAAAGCAGTAGCAAAAAAAATTAAAAAAAAATTAAAAAAAAATTCAAAACCTTTGTGCCTCAAAGGACATTGTTAAGAAAGTAAAAAGAAAATACACAGAATGGGAGAAATTATTTGCAAATCATATATCTGATAAGTGTCTAGAATGCAGAATATATAAAGAATTCTTACAACTCAGCAATTAAAAAAACAAATAAAAAGGGTTTGAACAGACATTTTTTCAAAGAATGTATACAAATGGCCAATGAACATGAAGAGATGTTCATTATTAGTGATTAGGAAAATTCGAATAAAAGCCACAATGAGATACTATTTCACACCCACTAGTGTGGCTATACTCAAAAAGACAGAAAATGACAAGTGTTGGTGGGGATATGGGAAATCGAAACCCTCACTCACTGCCGGTGGAAATGTGAAATGATGAGTCCACATTTGAAAACATGTTGGTCGTTCCTGAAAATGGTAAACATAGTTACCAGAGGACCCAGCAATTCCTCTCCTAGGTACATGACCAACAGAATTGAAAATGTAAGTTCACCCAGAAAGTTGTACACAAATGTTCATAGCAGCATTATTCACAATAGATGAAAGTGAAAATAACCTAAAGTGTATAATGTGTGTTTATGGATGAATAAATAAAATGTGTTTTATCCGTACAATGAAATATTATTCAGGCATAAAAAATAATGGAGTATTGACACATGCTGCAACCTGGATGCACTTTGAAAATTTTAAGCTAAATGACAGAAACCAGACACAAAAGGCCACATAATATATGATTCAATTTATAGGAAATGTCCAGAATAGGCAAATCCATAGAGACAGAAAGTGGATTAGTGATCACCAGGAGCGGGGGCTGGAGAGAATGGAGAATGACTGCTAATGGGTTCCAGGCTTCTTTGGGGGACTTGAAAATATGGAATTGCTGTTGATTGTACAACCTTGTGAATATACTAAAACCCACTGAATTATACACTTTAAAATAGTGAATTTTATTATATGGTATGTGGATTATATTTTTTTAAAAAGTGAGGACAAAGTAAAACTAAAAGATAAATAACAAACCAGAAAATTTTTTGCAACATTTACAACAAACAAAATGTTACTATCCTTAAAATACATAAAGAGCTGTTGAAATTTATTTTAAAAACACCAATAGAAAAATGGACAAAAGACATGAAAAGTCAGTGAACAACCTCACATAAAATGAAAAGAAATTTCAAGGGTAAGAAATAGATAAAGAAATGTCTGTCTCACTGGTAAATTAGTTCAAATTAAAAGGGATATCACCGATTATGTTCTTACAGTTTTTTATATTTTTTGTATTTTCTGCAATGTGTGTTAGTTTTCTATTTTAGAAGCAGAAAAATTCATTTAAAAAACATGTAATGCAGTTACCTAAGCCCCTGGGGAGTGTTCGGGGAGCCAGGGCACCAGCAGGGGGGAGCGGCTCTGTTTTGCGGAGGCTTCTGACTACACGTGCTCTGATAGGCGCCTTACATGGATGATTTCTTTTCATCCTACAATAGTATATCAACTTTCCATTTACAGGTGGAAAAACTGAGGCCCAGCTCACGATGTGACTCGCCAAGGGCTGCACGCCAATAACTGGGAACTAACTGCGAAAACGGATTCAACCAGGAGCCCCCAAACTCATGCTGCTTTCTGCCCCAGGAAGCACCAGGAACACCCTTCTCCATTTGTGCCAACAACATAATCTTAGCAACAGGACTCTCATCAGCAGCCATCCCTAAACCCAGCCATTCCCAAAACATTCTGAACCGAGGCCAAGGGATGGTACCCTGGGCACCGGAGAAAGGGCTCGGGTGGAGCCCGGACCTGCGCCCTGAGGGTGAGGACCTGCATGGCCCCTCTCGCGGGGGCGAAGGCAGAAGATGCACAGTGTATCACATCATCATCGGGGGAGCGCCCCTTCCTGTGCTCCCCACAGGGTGCACGTGAGCCCAGGAGGGCACTGGGGACAAGACACCCTTACTCTGAGAACCCAGGGGGACCCGGACACCCAATACCAGCCGGGAGCAGAACAAAAGTAGAGAGGTGCATACTGCAGTAGAGATGTGAGCCCTGGTAGGAACTGCCAAGGTGTGGTGGAGTCGGCCTCTCATGAGTTGGGGCTGCCTTTGAGAGGAGAGGCCCATCAGGAGGGGATAGGCTTCACAAGAATCCTCCTCCTTCGTGTGCCTGGGCCCACATGTGTGTGCCCGTGTGTGCATGATGTGTGTGCCTGCATGTGCCCATTTTTACGTGTGTGTGTACATGTATGCCCGTGCCTGCACATGCATGTATGCATGTGTGCTTGTGTGTACACATGTGTGCATGTGTGTGTGCATGCCTGTGCGAACCAGCCAGAACCCACATGAGAGGGTGGGGGTGTCAATGACTGTCCCACATCAGAAGACGGGTCTATCACTGCCCGTGTGGCCTTGGCCGCATGTTTCTCTGAGCTCAACTTACAGCCTCGCAAAGCGGAGGTAAAGCTACTCCATCCTGAAATGACTGAGTGTGGGTCTCCTGGGCCAGATAACCGCCTGCGCAGGGCTGTTCTGGTGTGAAGGATCCTCAGTCCCAGGGCCAAGGGGCTGAGGGGGCCTTTCCTGACTCTGTGATCTCTCTTGAAAAAGGTCCTTCCAGCTCCAAGGCACAGACACAAGCAGAATGACCTAGGGGCCTCTTTTACATTCCAGCAGTGCAGTTTCCCAAATTGAAAAGAGGCCCATGCAGGAGTGACAGCAAGGATGTGGGTCCCCAGTTACTCTGAGGGAACTTGCACAAGTCACCTGCAGCTCTGTGACTCAGTGTCCCCACCTGCATCTACCTCCAGGAGCACTGTGAGGGCAGCATGTGCTAAGATATATAAAATATTTACGGCAGGACGTGGTGCCTGGTGAAGCCCCTGAATGCCAGTGGCTGCACTTTCACGCACTGGAGAAAACGTGAGACTGTACATAGGGAGCCAGATCTTCTGTCCACTGGGTATTTATGTGCTTGGAATCATGTTGAATGTACAGTTGTGACATCTTCTTTTTCCATTTAGCATTAGTTGATAAGGGCCTATCTGTATCAATAATAATCTTAAGAGTCTGATGCAAGGAAGCTCTACGTTTTCATCGATATAAACACATGAGCTGGAAACTGTAGGGAGGAAGAACTAGCACTTCTCCCATGGAAACTGCTCATCACGTAGCTTTTTAACATAAAACTCATTTAAATCACCAACATGACTCTTTTTAGTTATGTAAAGCATTTAGGTAAACATTAAAGTCTTTTCTCCAGCTTTTAAATCAATTTAATGACATAAATTGTGAGTTCTCTGTTGGGGGTTGTGTGTGTGCGCAGATGGGGTCAGGATGGTTTAATCCCAGTTGACCTCACAATGACAGTAACACATACACCACTGGAAATTTTAATAAGAAGAATTATGGCTTCTATAATTATGTAGTTATATATAGAACAGATTATGTCTGTCAAGTAGAATAGCTAATTTCTATTCCTGTTCAGATAATGGGAAATGCAAATTTTAACAATTTAAAAATATTTTCCCAACTTGATTTCCTGACTAAATCAATCAGATTTTAGTCCTTTTATCTTGTAAACTGAGCGAGGATAAGACACAGGCTCTTTAGGAGGAAAGTTGGTAACAAATACAACAGGCATTCTTACAGTGGGGTACCTGGACCAGTAGCATCATATCTCCTGGGAAATTGTTTAAAATGCACATTTTCTGGCTCCACTCCAGACCGACTAAAAACAGAAACTCCAGGGCTAGGGGCAGCAATCTAAGTTTTTGCAAACCCTTGAGGTGATTCTGATGCAAGCTCAAGTTTTAGAAGCACTGACTTATAGCAAAGAATTTGGAATAATATCCCTGGTTATATAATTCAGCAAATACACACATAGATAATACATACACATATACACACATGTACATCATATACATGTATGCATATATGCACACACACAACACACACATATACACTGCACACATAATATACATACAATGCACACATGTATGTACATATACACATAAATCCACACATAAATAATACACACATACATAATACATAATACACATATACAGAAATAGTTTAAGGCTCTCTCTTGAGACCTCTGCAGAAAAAACATGGAGCTAGCAGTGAACAGGTTGGATCTGTGAATGACAGCTTAAACTTCTCTACAGCTCAGTTTTTCTCGTCTGTAAAAATAGGGTCATGCCAACCTGTCAGTTCTCTAAGAAGATGGATTTTTCCAGGTTTCGAATCAACATCACAGAATCCTGGGGTCTGACATCGCAGATCCTCTCACCCGGTCCCAGCCCAGCCTGTTACTGGTGACCTTCCATAGGCTCTGCTGAGTGTCCTCAGAACCACCCAAGGAGCCTCGTAAGTGGTAGGACCCAGGTCCTGCCTCGGTCTCACATTCGCCACCCCCAGAACATAGCAGGGAGCGTGGTCCTGGGCACTCCATATCTGGGGAGCAAATGCTGTCATGCTGGGGAACTTTCTGTCAAAGAAGCATATTGCAGCCCCATTTTTTAATATTTTCATTACATAACATTGATCAATACAAAGCAAGCATGAACATAAAAACATTACGAGTAAAAAAATTCTGAACTAATGCCCCAACCCAAGAACAGAATTATTCCCAATGTTGTTGTATTTCCCCAATCCAACATCCTGCTTCTAACGCAGAAGCCATTGCCATACTGAATTGTATGTTTATTAGGTTCCTGATCCTGCAGAAAAAAAATTTTTTAAATGTGTGTGCATCCTTAGATAATATATAGTTTCGATTTGCTTATTTCTAAGTTTTATAAAAATAGTGTCATCATTTTTCTGAGTCATCCGTACTGTTGAATATAACTGTGTTGTATTGATTTTTATTGCTTCATAATATTCCACTGTGTCCTTATGCAGTAAATTAATGTTTCCTTCTTCCGTGATTGGATTTTTGGGTTGTTTCCAGTGTTCTGTATTACAGACAATGTCACTATGAACTTTTAAGTCCTTGCCTTTTGGCGTACAATTGCAAGGCCTTATCTAAAGTTTTAAAACCTGGGAGAGCCTGCATAGGTAATATGGCATGCAAATATTTAAATTTGCAAAATATTGTAAAGTTGTTTCCCAAAAAATATTGGACCAATTTACTTTCCCACTTCTACCTATGTCTCCTCTTCAACACTTGTGTATTTGCCAAACTCATGAACATAGAATGGTTTTCATTGTAATCTCCATTCATATGTTTGTTACCACTAATGAGATGGAGAGTCTTTTCGCATGTGTTTATTTGCCAACCATGTTTCTTCTCCCTTAAAGTATTTGTCCTTGTCTTTTCCTTATTTAGAAGAGAGGGGTTATTCTTCATCTTAATGATTTGAAAGAATTTTTTATGTAACTTGGACTCCGACCCAGTCTCAGCTATGTAAGTGGCATATGTCTTTTCCTGGCTTATGGCTTTTCTTTTTCTTTTTATGATGTCTTTGATGAGCAGAAATTATTGATTGTAATGTGATCAAATTTATTCAGTGAGCATCCTGATTTTGGTATCTTGTTGAAGCAATCCTTCCCTGCCTCGAAGTCAAAAAGGGCTTCTCCTCTATTTTCTTTTAAAAGGGTTAGAGCATCACCTTTCACATTTGAGTCTTTATTTTATGATGACTGGTGTTTTGTGTGCAGTATAAAGAAAATCCAATTTTATATTTCCTAACATTATTTATTAAACATCTTATCATTTTACCCAAAATTAATAATGCTATTTTTGCCACATATCAATTTTCCAAATACATGTGGGTTTATTTCTAGGTTATTTTGTTCCATTGTTCAATTTGTTAATTCACCTTGTTCTTCCTCGGGACTGTCTTATCTAATCTTTAGGACTCTGCCCTTACATACACGTCTTAGAATCACTAAACGATCATCTCAATACATGCAGAAAAGTGACAAAGTTTGTTACTCTATGAATTAGTGTTAAACGTGTTTTGGGGACAGGATTTGTCTTAGGAGTTTTTACAGAGCTTTGCCCTGAAAGAATATGTAAACATGATGGTTTGCATTTCAAATGCTGTTACACTGGAAGGGCGTCTCTGAAAGGCAGTAGCCCAGGAGGCGCTGCATTTCTCAGACCTAAAGAATTGGATTCGCTTTGTAAAGCACAAGTGAATCTGTTAAAAACTATGGGCTGAGAGCTGACGATGGAGTGCCCTCCAGAACAAACAGCTTCCCGGAAAGGACACCTTCCCCAATGGCTAAAAGCAAAGCTTTTGTTTAAACCACTCTAGACTACCTGTCTCCATTCACAATAACCTAATAAACATGGAGCTTGCATATCTCTGTTTAACCCCTCTGTTTAGATGATAAACTTACCTTAGGATTTAGAAATTAACCTTTGAAAGACTTTGTGGCCATTTACTCACTAAATAGAATTAGTTTAAGAATCTGTAAAAGCCTTCTGTAAAAGCCTTTTGAAAATCTGTTAACTTGAGAAAAACTACCTATTGTTATGTAAATCTGTTACCCCCGACAAATTATTCACTGTTTTCTATAAGTTAACCATGTAAGACCTCATTCTGGGCTTTTTGAGACCCACGGAGACTCAAAGCCCCCGGAGCTCCCGCTTTGCCTATAATCTTTATAAACCTTATAAAACTATATCTTTGTCTCAGTGTATTCTTTTATTTTTTCCATTTTCCATTTTTCTCTATTATTTTCTTATCCCTTGCAACTCTACCAAAGGGACCCGGTTTTTTGCGGGGAGCACTGGCCACGTTCCCCACAACTTTGTTGTATAGTTCTGCTATCATTTTTTCTACTTCCTAAAGAACTTCTTTCAGTCTGGTGACAGATAGTCTCAGCTTTTGTTTGTCTGAAATGTCTTTATTTCTCCTTTATCTGTGAAGGATATTTTTGCTTTATGTATATTTTAGCTTACAAGTTTTTTTCTTTTTTCTATCTAGCACTTTATAGGTGTTATTTCTTTCTTTTAAACTTGTTTGCATTACTTTTGACAAGGAGTCTGGTAATTCTTTGTTCCTCTGTGTATAATGTCTCCCCACCCACTGGCTGCTTTTAAGATTTTCTCTATGGACTAGATTTCAGCAATTTGATCATTATGTGCCTTGGTGTAGTTTCTTTGTGCTTCACTTCCTTTATGTGCATTGAGTTTCTTTAGTATGTGTGTTTAGTTTTCCTCAAATTTGGAAATTCTTTGGCCCTTATTTCTTCAGATATTTTTTCTGTCTCCCCTTCCTTCTGGGATTTCAATTACACTATTTTGAGACTGCCCTTGATATTCTCACAGGTCCTTGATGCTCTGGTTTTTGTTTTGATTTTGCTTTTTTTGCTTTCTATTTTTACATCTTTAGTGATTTTTTTTCTCCTGTACCGTTTAATCTGCTATTAATTCCATTTAGTTAATTTTTTTTATCTGAGATATTGCATTTTTCACCTTTAGAAAATCTATTTGATTCTTTTCCAAATCATTTTCTTTTTTGTTCCTGTTTTTCTTTAAATCCTTTAATATATTTATAATTTTAAAGTTTATGTATTTAAAGACATCATCTCTCTTGTTTCTCAGTCCCTTTTTTCTGTCATATTTTCCCACTGGTATGGTTCACACATTTCTTCATTTTCTTATGTTTAGTTAGTTTTGATTGACTCCTAGACATTCATCACACAGTTGTCTGGGTTTTATTGATTTCCTCTCAAGAGATTTTAATTTTGTTTTGACAGACTGTTAAATTTCTTGCAGATCCGTTTGAACCTTTTGAGGCTTGTTTTTTTTTTTTTTTTTTTTTGGAGGGGGGCTTGTTTTTAAACTTTGTTTTGGCTGATTTAGTGTAGCCTTTACCTTAGGACTAGTTTAACACTCACTAAGGGGTGATTCTACTTCATTTTCTACTGATTGCGCAAGGTTTTAATGAAATCTTTCTCCCCTCTGGTTGGAATTTGAATGTCCCCAGTCTTACTTAATCTCTGAGAATTTTTGATCCTACTGCTCCGTGGTCATTGTTCTTCGCTTGGCCTCGTATAGTGTCACTTTACTTGTGCACAGCTTCACATTGAACAAAAACCTATAAAGTTTTGTTGTCAGGTGGGATAGCCATTAGCCACATGTGGCCATTGAGTGCTGGAATTATGGTTAGTCTGAATTTAATTGTACTGCACATATAAAACATTCTGAATTGTAGGGACTTAGTATGGGAAAAAGAATATAAAATAACTCCCTTTTTTTATATCAGTTGCATCATGAAGCGATATTGTGAGCATATTGGGTTGCATACATTATATTAAAATTAATTTCACCTGCTTATTTTTACTTTTAAAATGTGGTTACTTGAATATTAAAAATTACATTTTAGGCTCATGTTATGTTTCTGTTGGGCAATGCTGTTCTTGAAACTCCTCTGCAGATTTCAGGAGCGCTCTCTCTGCCAAGTGCCATCCTTTTTGCTACTTTGCCCTGCATATTCTTACTACCTCACCCTCTCTGAATTTTGATCTGTCTCTTATGCTCAGTAAGCCCTCCATATTCTGCTTGGCTGGCCTTCCCTACAGTGCCATGTGGACTGCACATCCAAGCATTTGTAGGGGATGCTTTCTCTTGTCAAGTATCACAGTGCTGAGCTACTGCCCATTGTCCAGTGTTTTCAAATTGTACTTTTATATGTTTTATCAGTTTTCTAGTTGAGTTCAGTGGGAAAGCATGACTCGTACCAGTTACTGTATCATGGCTAGTAGCAAAAATCTTTTTAAGGAATGAGTAGTTGGATACTCATATGAGCTGATCCTCATTTGAATTAAAAATGCCATTGCAGCTAAATCTCAGTTTTGATTACAAATGAAATCCATAACTGAATAAATAGGCGCCTTTTATTGTGTGAATAATTGTATGTATATACAAGCTATCCTTTGCGTGTCTTTTATTTATTTTTTGCCAGTTTCGTTTTTGTCTTAATTTGGATTGACTTTAAAACTTTAATATAGAAACCTCTGTTTTCTTTGGCATTGCATTATGCTCAGGACAGAGGTATCCAGTGAAATTTTAATAATTTCCAAATTTAAGGTAGTACAGGGAGTTTGAACCTTCGTTGAAATAGTCGTTTCGTTTAACCATTCTTGTTAGCATGGAAAATTGGAAGCTGACTAACTTGTACTATGGTATAAAACATGATATTCAACACTGAACTGTCTTTGAAATGATAATGCCTTCAAAGGTCTCATTTCTTTCAGAGTACTTTCTATTAAAGAAACCTTTTAATCACCTATTGTTTGCATTAGGATAAAACCAAACTATGTTTTTCCTACTCTCACTACAGAATATTTCACCTCTGGTCAACAAAATGGGTGTGAGGATCCCCCCACCCCCACCCCAAGCATTTCTCTAGTTACAGTCCTCAACCTTTTTGGCACCAGGGACTGGTTTCATGGAAGACAGTTTTTCCACAGACAGGGTGGGGGTGAGGTGGTAGGTAGAGCTCAGGCGCTGATGGCAATGATGGGGAGCACCGTAAAAATACAGATGAAACTTCACTTGCTCACCTGCTGCTCTCCTGCTGTGCAGGGATGGGGGTGTTCTAAGTTTCATGGAAGACAATTTTTCCGTGGGCGGGGGGGGTTGTGGAGGTGGGTGCAGCAGAGCTCTTTGGCTGGTGCCTAACAGGCCCTGGACTGGGGGTTGGGGACCTCAGCTCTAGTAGACACCAGCTGAGTAGCCTATGATTCAGTTCAATTCCATCACTGTCTACCTGGAGATAGCCTCAGATCCCATAGGTTGAAGACTCAGCCCCACAAGACTGCCCTGCTTCACATGCCAATTGCATGTCCCAGGTTGTGACCTATACATCTGACCACTGGCTATGAGTCAGGGGTTCTTATAACCCCTTCCTCCAGTTTGATTAATTTGCTAGAGCAGCTCACGGAACTCAAGGAAATACATTACTTATGTTTACCCAGTGATTATAAAGGATATTATGAACGATACACATGAACAGCCAAATGGAAGAGACATACAGGACAAGACATATGGAAAGGGGTGCGGAGCTTCCATGCTCTTTCCAGTTGTGCCACCTTTCAGGAACCTCCACGTGTTCAGCAATCTGAAAGCTCTCCAAACCCTGTCCTCTTGGCTTTTTATGGAGGTCTCGTTTGGATTACATCATTGGCCATTGGTGATCAATTCAGCCCCTCCTCTCTCTCCTTGCCAGAGTTTGGGGCATAGAGCCTAGGTCTTTCTGATTACCAGCACACATCTTGAAGCTATGTAGGGGCCCCTAGTCACCAGTCATCTCATTAGCATACAAAAGACACTCTTATCACTCTGAAGATTCCTAGTGTTTTAGCAGCTGTTTGCCAGGAACCAGGGACAGAGACCAAATTTATATTTCTTATTATAGCACAGTATCACTCCTATCCATGTGATTTGTGAGATATTATCTTATATAATTTTTAGTCCTGGTAATTGTCATATAGAAATTAAAGTATATTTTTAAAGGCATTGAGAAATTATCAGTATTTGTAAATATTTTTGTTCACAGCAGGCACCCACCTATTATTTGTCATGGCAAGTGCCATATGTAGTTATTGTTGTGCAATGTATATATGAAGCTGCTCAAAGGTATTGGTCCTCTGAGACTGAAATTTATTTTACTGTCTTTCGAATCTATTGCTATAATAAACATTCATTTTTCTTACTTGTTCCTTCAATAGAAGCATTAATTGAATTGTGGTTATGCATAGCAGTCAAAAGCATACCTGGATTCTAATCCTGGCTTCACAGCTTCACTAGCTGTATAACCCTGGGAAAGTTGCTTTGTATTCCAATCCCTCTTGAGGATAATAGTGGGATAATAATGAGGTTGTCATTGGCCTTACATCAGGTAATACATGTAAAGCAATTAGTATACTGATTAGCATATGATTCAGTACTCAAATATTACTCTCGTTGCAGTTGTTGTTATTGCATCAGGCCTTCCCTTTTCTATAATTTTAATCCCCTTCCTCTGACAGTACTTCCTGCTTAATTTTTTTCTCGATAAGGACTTTTCCACTAACCTACCTTGTATTGTAGGTCTCCCCACTAGAATGTAAGCTCTTAAACTCCATGAACTCGGGAATAGGGATAGGGATTTATTCCTAGCACCTGGAAAATACCCAGAATATTTTGGATGCTCATTAGATATTTTCCAAAAGAATTATATTGAATTGTGTGCTAGAGATTGACTAGATATTGGACATATAAAAATGAACAAAGGGCCAGGCATATTGACTCATGCCTGTAATCCTAGCATTTTGGGGCTTGAGACCAGCCTGGGCAATATTGAGACCTACCTGGCTCTACAGGAAAAAAAAAAAAAAAAGCCACATGTTGGTGGTGCGGACCTGTAGTCCCAGATACTTGGGAGGCTGAGACAGAAGAATTGCTTGAGCCCAGGAGTTCCAGATTGCAGTGAGCTATGATGATGCCACTGCACTCTAGCTGGGGCAACAGAGGGAGACCCTGTCTCAGAAAAAGAAAAAAAAAGGAGGGGGTGGTTTAAGTCTTTGGAAGTAAAGAAGAAAAAAAAATGAACAAAGTACAATGTTCCTTCTTTTAAAAAAAGCATGTGATTGATATAACTGAGGAGACTCATACTTGCAAAAGTGACTACGATAATTTTGACCCCTTAAAATGCTGGTGATGGTAAAGGTATCTTGAGGATGGCCTCACAGAAAGTGTCATTGAACTGGACATTTCATCTATGTAAGAGACACAGGGAAAGGTTGTTTCCAAGCAGAGGTAAAAACTTGAACACAGTTACAGAGGTTGACAGTTTTGGCAATGGTTTGTAGTCCATGTTAACAACAATGCATGTTAATGGGTAGTAGAGGGAGATAGATATGGTAGAAGTCCGGGTTGTCTTGCTCTTGGCTGGACAGAAACAATGGGATTTAGAGGTTCAGTGTATGAAATGTAATGATTACTGGCTGTAACACTAACATTTTAGTTTTGGTTTTATATTTTGAAAGTGAGAGTGTGTCTCATTATGAAATTATAAAGGAACTATAAAAACTTGGTTTTTACTGTATTGTCTTTGAGAAACTGAGAACTACTCATAAACACTTCATCAATAACAGTACATTTATAGAATTGTGGAATGAATTTTAATATAAGAATATGTATCTTGGTGTGTAGTTATCAAATTTTCATTTAATCGGTTATATTACCATGGGTCAAATTGCTAAACTGTAATTCCTACCGTGATACTGACACAAAACTGGTGTTAAAGTAGAATTTAAAATTATTTAGACCAAGACTCATGAAAAATAATTTCACTTTGAATTACTGTATTGTAGAAGTTGGTAATGCAGTTAAATTTGAAGAACTTTTTTCTCTGTTTTAGTGCAATTAGATTAAAAGCTGAAATTGTCTTTTAAAGCAAGCTCCTTTTACCCTGGCAAAAAAAAAGAAAAAGATGTGTTTGTGTGTCTTTTAAAGTTTGAGCTTCTGATACTTAATTTGTTAATATGAAAAGAATATTTGGCAGTTTGTGGGTTTTTTATTTTCTCTCTAGAGGAGGCACTCATTTTCAAATAGAAAAAAATCACAATAATTAATACTGCTGTATCAGATTCAAAAGACTGGTGTTTCTGTGGAGAAGTTATCATTTTTATTTCATGTAGCAGTTTTACTTGGGGATTTCTTGAATTACCCAGTCCTGTGTTTCTAAGTTGTTGTATTAGCATCATAATTGGTCCTGGCCAATTGGGATGAGGAGAGGGATCTTTTACCCTTTTTCCCTTTTCTACCTAAATACCCTGCTACTATCTCCAAGGAGCTATGTAGCAGGACTGGATTATTCTTTATGCTCCTAATACATTGGATAATATTCACTAGTGTTCCTTTATTAATGTGAGTTATAGACAGTAATCAGTTTTCTATTCATTTTTGTCATTTTATGTTCATTATTTTAATTTCATTTTTCCCTTCAAAATATATCTAGTGATAAGTACAAGTATACACATTGTATTGAATACAGGTATATTTTATGGTGATAACAAATCACTGACCCATAGACAATTTTCTTAATGAAAACATAACACAGTGAATATTTTAAACCATTTTAAACTAGTTTATCAAAATTGGTAAGTTCAGTAGGCTGTACACATAGTACAGATAAATAATAAAGCATATCATATGAGACAGGATAGGAAAATAGGACCTAGGAAACTAATTTTTGAATATTGTAGTACAAAGAATATTACTGGACATTTGATAATACTTCCTGAAAAAAATGAATTAGTGACATTAGAGATCACTCAGTTGGTTAAGATATTGTTTCATTAGCCAAATAAATGACTTTTAAAACTTTATTTTTCTATCAATTAGCAAGTATTTGTGGCGCTATCTGCCAGCCATTGTGTTGAGTGCTAGAATTTTATAATAATAAAATGTATATTTAATTATCTTCAAGAACAATAACCTATCTCATTTTTTTCTTTCTTAAGGAATTGCGTTTTGTGAAAAAGGAACAAGAAGAATTTTCTGAAAGGATCGTATCTAAGTGCACTTTTTGCTAATACTTCATTTCTAGTAAGACAGTTTTCCTTTTTCTTTGTTAAGAAATAAATACAACAAAATGGTTGTTAAAAATCAGGCTGTTCTTGTGAGCTTGAATGGCAGTCATTTTAGAGTTCTTTGGGGGTATCATTGTAGACCAGTTAAGGAAATTTGTAAAAATTCAGTTGAAATGCATAATATTATATAGTGGCAGTTTCTTTTTTATTTTGTCTGACACTGCTAAGATAATCCCACACTTTTTCATAGTTCACATGTCCGTAGTCTGTATTAATTAACCTTTATTTGCAAAAAGAAGAAAAAATATGGATAGTTCATATTTACTGTGACAGTAAGTAAGAGGAAAAGAAGGTTGAAGGACAGGAGTTACATAAGCTGAGGAAAGATTTTTCAAGTGAAAGATGAACTGGACAAATCTAGCCATATCTTGTGAAAGGTGGGAAGGGTCAGAGAGAAAAATAAAGCAAAATTTTAGGGGATCTTTTAAAAATATGGACATTTTTCATGACTTTGAATTTACTTGCCTTAAATTGCGGGCCCATATTTGCAAAGCTCTGGGGTAGGTTATTTTGATTAAGAAAATTACATTGGCTTAGGTTACATTCACAATATTTCAGTAGGATGTATAGTCCTCAAAAGTTTTCATGAGTGAAACCTCATCTGAATTCCACTTTCTGTTCGAAATGGAAAGGAATGAATTAATATTAATGCTAGAATATTTTTAAATAAGTAATTTTGAAAAATGTTGGGGTATATTCTTTGGTGTTTTATAACAAATTAACGTTTACATTTTTAAATATTAGATATCAGTGTGGTGATTATGTCAATGAAAAACTTGAGAAAAGTATCTTTAAAAAAGTTATTTTGCTGTTTCAAGAATACTTTCACTGTGTAACATAAGCTTTAAGTTTTTTCTTGAATAATTAAGTGGTAGAAAGAAATTAGTTTTTACATACTTACAAAATGAGGTCTTTGTTAAAATATTATATCCTGATATCAGTTTTATGTGGCTGTATATTTTTATGGAGCTCCAGTGGTGCAGTCATTTAGTGTGTGGTACTTATGTGGTACTTATATGGCTATATATTTTTCTTGTTATAACTTGACTGAAGGTTAGCCCATTTCATGATATCCTTTAGGGAGCTAGGAGAAAAGGGACTATTTTTTCCAATTGAAGCACAATATCCTTCAGTTCAAAACTTTGTATATGTACAAGTAGAATGGGAATAATAAAATTTAGTTCTCATTTTAAAATATAAATCTTGGTTAGTCTTCTGTAAATCTTTGAATGTTTGTCTTTTTTCTTTTCTCATCATTACTGTCAGCCCTCTGTATCTATAGACTCCACATCCATGGATTCAACCAACTGTGGATGGAAAATATTCTAAAAAAAAGCCTAAAACAATAAAAAATGATAGTACAGCAATAAAAAATAATGCACATTTACAAATACAGTATAACAACTATTACATAGCGTTTACATTGTATTAGGTATTATAAGTAATCTAGAGATGATGTAAAGTATATGGGAGGATATGTGCAGGTTATATGCAAATACTGTGCCAGTTGAGATAAGGAACTTGAGGATATTGGTATCTGTGGGGGGGTCTTGGAACCAATTCCCTGCTCACAGGTACTGTGGGAGGACTGAATTTACATTTGTCACATATTCATTATCTGCCCAAAACTGAGTGATTTGAGTTAAAACATTATAGGAATTTCTCTCTCATGCCCATAGCTCAGAACTCTGCACCTCCTCTGAACCTCAATAATGGCTAGGTGCAATTTCAGATGTTATATTTTGGGTCATGTTTAAATTTTAGGGAATCCTCAAATTTATGCTGCTTTCTCTGCTAGGCTCTAAGGATATAGACAATGTCTTATTCTTCATGGCAGGTTTTTTTATTCTTCATGAGACTCTGTGGATTGTGCTTGAGTTAATAACTGCTTGCTTAGGAGCCCCTCTTGAGTACTTTTTAGGTTGGAAATGTTCTTTCCTTTTGAATAAATTCGTATGTTGACAGGACAGCCTCAGATTAGAGATTTTCCCTATAATTTTACTGGAATAGAAATTGGAGATTTGTCATAGAGATTGGGCAAAATTTCTCCTAGTTTTTTCCTTCATGTCTTTGTAGTTGCTACTATTATATGTAGATCTGTGATCCATTTTGAGTTAATTTTTGTGTGTGGTGTGAGGTAAAGGTTGAGGTTTATTTCTTTGAATATTAACATCAAATTGTTCCAGCAGTTTTTTTGAAAAGATGGTATTTTCACCTGTTGAATTATTATAGCACTTTTGTTGAAAATCAATTGACCATTCATTATGGGTGGGTCTATTTCTGGACTGTGTTCTATTCTGTTGATCTATATAATATATCCTTATGGCAGTTCTTCACTGTCTTGATTACTGAAACTTTCTAGTAAATCTTAAAATCAGGCAATGTAAATCCTTCAATTTTTTTTTTTTTTAATATTTCAAAGTTGTTTTGTCTATTCTAGGTCCTTTCCCTTTCTATTTAGGTAGTTTAGAATCAGCTTGTCAATTTCTACAGAAAAACCTAATGGGATTTTGATTATGAATGCTTTTATCTTAGAGATCAATTTGGTGAGAATTGACCTCTTAAAGATACTGAGTTTTCCAATGCATGAACTTGGTATCTCTTTCCATTTAAGTCATCTTTATTTTTCCCAGCAGTGTCTTGTGGTTTTTGATGTAAAGTTCTTACACATATCTTGTTAAATTCTTCTCTAATTATTTTATATTTTGTGTCATTATAAATGGTAAACTTTAAAGAATATCAGTTTCTAATTGTTGCTAGTATACAGAAATATAATTGATTTTTGTCTAAAACTTTGTAATTTGTCATTTTGCTAAATTCATTATTAGTGGTAGTGGCCTTCTTGTAGATTGCTTCAGGCATTCTGTGTAGGTCATCATTATGTCTATGAATGAAGATTTTATTTTCTCCTTTTTATTTATATGCCTTTTATTTTTTTGCTTGCTTTATTGCATGGGCTAGTAGCCCCAATGCCGTGGTGGATAGAAGTGGAGAGAGCTAACATCCTTGCCTTCTTCCTGATCCCAGGTGGAAAACATTCTGTCTTTTACTAGCTCTTGCTGAGAGTATTTTTCTTATTCGAATGAGTATTGAATTTTTGTCATGTTTTTTCTGCATCTATCGATGTGATGTTTTCTTCCTTTTTTGTCAGTTCATGCGGTCAGTTACATTGATTGATTTTTGAATATTGAACTAACCATTCATGCATTTTTAGAATAATCTCTACTTGGTCATGATGTGTTACACTTTTTATATATTTCTGAATTCACTGTCTAAAATTTTATTAACTTTCTTTTTCATCTGTCTTCATAGGAAGGCATTGGTTTATCGTTTTTTTGTAGTGTTTCATCTGGTTTTTGTGTCAGGATAATGCTGTGAGTTGGAAGGATTTCTTGTTCTGGAAAAGTTTGCATAGAATTGGTATTATTTCTTTTTTAGGTGTTTGGTAGAATTCATTAATGAAGACCTCTGGACCTGGAGTTTCTTTGTGAGAAGGTTTTATGAATTCAGTTTCTTTAATTGATATGTTTGTTGAGATTTGTATTAATTTTCGAATAAGCCTTAGTTATTTATCTTTCAGAGAATTTGTCCATTTTATGTAAGGTGTCAAATTTGTTGGCATACAGTTGTATATTATAATCCCTATTCTTTTAAGTTTGTAGGATCTGTAGTGTTGTCCCACTTTTGTTCCTGGTATTTGGGACCGTCCTTCTTTTTCTACAGGTGTATTTAATCTTTTAATTTTTCTCTGTTTTCTACAAAGTTTGCTATGTATTTGTTTACATGAAGTTCAAAGACTTCTAAGTTTCCATTGTTATTTTTTTCTTTAATCCACTTAATTTTCAAATATTTGGTTAATTTTCCAGGAGTCTTTCCTTTATAGGTTTCTAATTCTCTGGTGGTCCAAGAACATATTCATACTTTGTGTGATGTAAGTTCTTTTCAACTTACTGAGCTCTATTATAAGGCACTGAATATAGTCTGTGTTAGTGAATGTTTTGTGTGCACTTAGTAAGAATGTGTTGAGTGGTGTTTTCTAAAAATGTTATTATAATTAGGTCAAATTTGTTGATAGTGTGTGTTCTTTAAGACTTCTGTATCCCTTTTGATTTTCTGTTTGTTACAATCATTGTTGGTAGAGGAGTGTTGAAATCTTCAACTGTGGATTTGTTCATTTTCCCTTTCACTACTTAGTTCATGTATTTTTGAAGCTCTGTTATTAGGTGCAAGTATAATTAGGGTTTTGATGTCTTCTTGATAAATTGGGTCTTTTATCATGAAATGTACCTCTTTGTCTTTGTAATACGTTCTGAAATACTTTCTGAAATAGCCTGCATAGTTTCTGATAGAAAGTCTGCTGTCTTACTTTTGTTCCCTGTTTGTAACTTTTCTGTTTTCTTTGGCTCTTCTTAAGATTTTTTCCCTGTTATTAGGTTTTAGTCATTTGATTATGATATGCCTTATATGGTTTTCTTCTAGATAATCTTGCTTAGATCTTTTTGAGTTCTTTTTTTAAACCAAATTTAGAAATATTTTGGCTGCTGTTTCTTCAAATAGCCCACTTACCCCAGGTTTTTATTTTTGTTTTTGTTTCCCTGCAATTCCAATTATACATTTGATATTGTCTTTCTTGGCACTGGCATTCCTCTTTTTCTTCTTTTTTTTTTTTCTGTTCTTTTACTCTCTCTGCTTTATTTGGATGGTTAATAGTACCATGTCTCCAAATTCACTGATCGTTTCTTCTACAGTGTATAATCTGTTTTTAATCTCATTCAAGATGTTTTTAACTTCTGATAATTATCTTTCATCTCTGGAAGTTTTATTTCTTCCATTTTTCTCATGTTCTTACTTTTCTTTATCTTCTCTATATATTAATTTTGTTTATAATCATTTTATAATGCCTTTGTTAATTCCATTAACTTTATCGTTTCTGCATCTCTTTATGTTAATTGACTCTTCTACTTACTGTGGCCTACATTTTCCTGCTGCTTTTCATTCCCTACAATTTTTGTTTGGTTGCTGGACATTGCAGTTTGGCAATATTGGGCTGCAAAAATTAGAATAAGCTTTTTCTCCTAATTTTAAGTAAATGCTGCCCTCTGCAAAGGTTCAGGGCTTAGAGAGTAAAGCCCTGAACTTCAGCCCTGGATTTCAGTCCCCACTTGGCCCCATGTCCATGTGCAGAGTGCCTCCACCATTGTTCATAGTGACCTTGAGTCATGATGATTTCTTGCCTCTCTTTTAATAGATTTATAGCATTTGAATAGTTTTGCAAGCCAGAATATCTGTCATGAGATCCATTAGAATCACTGCTAACTAGAAAAGCAGCCCCCTTTCAAAGTACAGTTTGTTTTCATTGTTGAATCATTTCTTTAACTACTGACTGATAGCTGTCATTGTGTTCATGCAACATATCATTATATTTTAAAAATGTGTAATTACACAACATGTACAGTTCAGACTAAAGTGGAATGCTTTAGTCATTTTCCATAAAATAATAGCTTATGGTAGTCTTAAATTAATTTAGAATTTGAATTTTTGCCTGGATTTAATTGTAAACAGTAATGAAAACATCCTAGTTTAGAGGGAACAAAGAAAAATGCTCTTATATTAAAGTAACTGGAAGATAATTCTGTAAGGGTAAAAACAACCTCTGGTTGCGTTATAAATTACATTATGATAATTTTCCTCAAGTTTGTCTGAGTCTACAGTATGAGTGTTATTTTTGTCTGTATATTTTATAACAGAACATATGGCATCATTTTTGTGTGTGGAATGTAATTGCATCATTTTATGTTGAAATCAGGATTAAAATTATTTGATATTTCTTGATTCTGATTTTCAAGGAGATCTTTTAACAATATGGACAGCCACTGGGGTTTCTTACTTGTTTAGATCAATTTTTTTTCTGGTTCTAGTAAATAATATTTAGAGGATTTAAGGTATCATACTTAAATACAGTAAAAAATTTTTAATTACTCTTTTTATATCACTGAAAGTTTTTAAAATCAAGAAACATAGAACGCTAGCAGTGAACAATGAAAAAATTTATGAAAATTTCATTTACAATGGTATCAAAATAATGAAGCTCTTAGGAATAAATTTAACAAAAGAAATGGAGCACTTATACACTGAAAACTATAAAACATCATTGAAAGAAATTAAAGGAAACCTAAATAAATGCAGAGACATACTGTTTATGAGTTGGCAGACTTAATATTAAGATTGTAGTACTCCCAAATTGATCAACATATTCAAAATATTCCATATAAAAATACCAGCTGGCTTTTTTTTCCTTCAGAAATTAACAAGCTGATCCTAAAATCTATGTGAAAATTTAAGATATCCAGAATAGCCAAAACCTTTAAAAAGAATAAAATTTGGACGACTCCCACTTCCCAATCTGAGAATTTACGACAAAGATAGAGTAACCAAGACAGTGTGGTACTGCCATGAGGATAAACATAGATCAGTGGGATAGAATTAGGAGTCCTCAAATAAATAAACCAATATATTATGGTCAGTTGATTTTTTGGGGGTGGGCGGGGGGGACAAGGGTGTCAAGACAGTTCAATGGGGGAATAATAACTTTTTAAACAAATGATGCTGGGACACATAAATATCCATATGCAAAAGAAGTTGGATAATTACCTCACACTGTATACACTGAATACAAAAATTGGCTCAAAATGGACCAAAGACTTAAATGTAAGAGCTAAAACTATGTAGGCTAAATCTTCATCACCTTGAATTTGGCAATGGTTTCTTAAAGATGACACCAAAAGCATAAGCAACCAAAGAAGAATTAGGTAAATTGGACTTTAGTAAAATTAAAAACTTTTATGCTTCTAGTGACACTGTCAAAAAAATGAAAAAACAATTTGATGACTGGTAGAAAATATTTACAAATCATATATCTGATAAGAATTTAGTATCCAGAATATATGAACAACTCTTACAACTCAACAGTGAATAGACAGTAACCCAGTTTCAAAAAGGGTTTAAATAGGCATTTCTCCAAAGAGGATATATAAAGGACCAATAGGCACATGAAATGACTTGTCATTAGGAAAATGCAGATCAAAACTGTAATGAGATACCACTTCACACCCACCAATAAAAAAGACAGAAAATAACAAGCGTTGGAGGGAATGTGGAGCAATTGGTACCTTCATACATTGCTGGTGGGAATGTAAAATGGTTCAGATGCCTTGAAGAACAATCTGGCAGTTCCTCAAAAAGTTAAACATAGTTACCATAGGACCCAACAGTTCTGCTCCTAGTTATATAGCCAATAGAATTGAAAACAGTATGTCCACACAACAAACTTGTACACCATTGTTAATAGTAGCATTATTCATAATAGTCCAAAAGTGGAAACAAGCCAAATTTCCATCAGTTGATGAATGGGTAAATAAAATGTGGTATATCCATACAATACAATGTTATTCAGCCCAAAAAGAATGAAGTAGTGATTCATGTTACAACACAGATAAACCTTGAAAACATCCTGTTAAGTAAAAGAAGCCAGAAATAAAAGACTACACACTGTATAATTCCATTTATGTGAAGTGAATTGGCAAATTTTGTAGAGACAGAAAGCAGTTTAGTTTTTGTCAGGGATTGGGGAATGATTGCTAATGGATATTGAGTTTCTCTTTGGGATGATTAAAATGTTCCGTAATTAGGTAGTGGTGAGGGTTGCACTATTTTGTGACTGTAGTAAAAAAAAACAACGCTGAATTGTACACTTTAAAAAGGTCAGTTTTATGGTATGTGAATTATGACTCAAAAAATCATATAGGAATGAAAACAGTGACATACTTCTGATCTAATTTATTATCAAACAAGGATATTTTTAACAGTGAGGGGCTTCACAATAATTACACCTGCATAGTAGACATCAACTAGGATTTACCTGTCCCCGGTAAACCCGAATGTACATTCTTTCTGCTTCCTGGTATGTTGAAGCTATTTTTCCCTCATGGTAGAAATATGAGGGATATGAAATTCTTGTATCTTTCTTCGTCAAGTGGAAAAAAGGAAAAGACCAAGAAAGCCATGTGATTGAAGGACATGAGAGAGAGGTGTTTCTTACAGAAATGAAGAATATAAATGTGTGTATAAAGTATAGATGTAATATAATCAAAACTTACTTGTACGATTTGCCATTTCACTCTTACACATAGCCAATCAGTGTTTGAACAAATTTAATATTATAATAAAACAGTAGCTCTGGACTAAGGATGCATATCGTATGATCTACGGAGCTTTTATAAATTACTCTTGTTTAGGCATTACTCTCAATTGTGATGATAGTTTTGTTGTGGGGCTAGGGTGAGTTCACGCATGCAGAGTATATGTTTTAGTTTCTCAGTTGAATCTGGTATCCTTTTAAATTGAGACAGAACTGCTACATTGAATCAATGAGTTTTATTGATCCATTTATTGACTTATATAGTTAATACTGTTTTTATGCAAAAATAGTAAATAACAGCAGAAACTGAGAGAACCTCAGTCTAAACTATACACACCAAGCAGTCCCCTAGGGCTGGCTTTTTTGGTAATCCAGCAATTGTGATTCCTCTAATTCTCCAAGAATTGGGATTGAGAAGAATCTAATCCTTTCCTTCCTCTCCCTTTGCCCTTCCTTTCCTTTCCCCCTTTCTCCTTCCTTTTCCCTTTCTCCTTCCCTTTCCCTTTCTGCTTCCCCTTCCCTTTCCCTTTCTCCTTCCCCTTTCTTTTCCCCTTTCCTTTTCCCCTTCCTTTTCCCCTTCCCTTTCCCCTTCCCCTTTCCTTTCCTTTCATCTTGAAGCAGAAGTAGTAGTGGGAAGTAAGTAGAAGCTCAAGTTCCTTTGCAAATGCTTGAAACTACAGTATACCCTACCCTTGGAGTGCAGGGAAAGGTTTCAGTGTTGATGTGAAGAGTAGGAGGGATTGGGAGATGGAGACCTTTGAGAAGTTAGAATTTCTAAGTTAGCTGATTACTGCTTGTGGCTTTTGTATTTTGATAGCCCATTGTAGCATCAGATAAATTGCTCTCTGATGTTGGAACTGGGGAGAATATAGTGCAATGCAGTGACATTTTTTAACTGGTGATACTGTACTGTTATGAAAAAAGACATGATTTTATAGCAAAAATTTCAACTCTGCCTCCTGACTTGGAATGAATACTGATCATTTTGGCTTTCAGTTGCTTCATTCGTGAAATGTAGCAAATGCTATCTACCTCACAGGGTTATTGTGACTATTACCTGAGAAAACATATATATCATATTAAGGTTTAACACAGTTACTGGCACATATAGGTATTTGATAAATGTTGTCTTCCCTTCTGCAGTTCAGTGAAGAATAACTTCTACCTTGAAAAGGTTGGTTCTTAAGGAGTTTTCACAGCCTAAGCATGTGAAATCTTTCTTATACTCTGACTTTTGCTTTCTTTTGTTAAGTAAACTATTTATGGAGCATCTGTTTTGTGCTAGGCACTGTGGTAGCTGATGGGGTTATAGGGGCGAATACAATAGACTTGAGCCTCTCCCTTGCTTAGCTTACAGTTTGGGAGGGGGAAGAAAAATTAAATATTTAATTGTATAAGTAATTAATTACAGTTGTGGTAAATGCCATATGAAGAAATACAGTCTATTCAGAAAGTGTATCAGAAGTCCTAATGTAGTTTGGATGTTAGGAAACATTTCCGTGAGGAAATAGTGGTAATACTGAGATGTAAAGGATGATTGGGACTCTTAGTAAGGGGGAATGCTTGGGATGAGACCTAGCAAGAGATAGCTGTGCTGACGGTAGTATATGTGAAGGTCTTGAAGCAGAAAGGAGTTAGGAGGTTTCTAAGTACAGAAAGGCCTGTGTCTGGAAGCTTACTGGGCAAAAGGAAGAGTGGCATGGAATGAGAGTGGTGGATATAGGAAGAACAGGATTAGGCAGGGCCTTCCAGGCTGTGTTAAAAGCTTCCACTTTAAGATCACTGATTGGCATATTGAAAGATAGCTCTAATGAAAATGAGGAAATTGAATTGGAGGGAAATAAAAATGCCTGCTGAGACCAGTTAGGGACTTGTTGCAAATCCTAGGCTAAAGGTGGCAATGACTGTTACAGAAAAGGAATAGACTTGCTGTGTTTGATTTAAGAATACAATTTTTTTTTTTTTTAAGAGACAGGGTCTCACTGTGTGGCCCAGGCTGGAGTGCAGTGGTGCCATCATAGCTCACTGCAACCTTGAAGTCCTGGCTCAAGCAGTCCTCCCGCTTCAACCTCAGCCTCCGAAGTAGCTAGGACTGCAGGTGCACAGCACCATGCCTGGCTAATTTTTTTTATTTTTGTAGAGATGAGGTCTTGTTACATTGCCCAGGCTGGTCTCGAGCTCTTGGCTTTAAGTGATCCTCCCGCCTCCGCCTCCCAAAGTGCTGAGATTACAGGCATGAGCCACCACCATGCCTGGCCAGAAAATGTTGGGTTTTGAGATACCTGTGGGATACCTAGGTGTGATTGGAAACAGAATGTGGTTGGAAATAGAGGCCAGTTAGGCTAGTATTGTAGCTCTGGTGTTCTTACAGGTGTTCTTACAGGTGGTGGCTGAGGCCTTTATAGTAAGCTGAAAACCCAAGTTCCATTTGTCTTTTATGCACATTTCATGACAATTTGAGTGCATGTGTTATGACTTTCATAGCATTTGTAAACTTATTTTAATCACATTGTGACTATTTTAGATAGTTACACAAGCTATCAAGAGTATTTTAAAAAATGTAATGAGTGTTTTTATATTAAGTAATAGTAACAATAGCCAACATTTTTTGAGCACTTGTGCAGGATACTAAGCTAAACACTTTATATATATTATCTCTTTTAATCTTTACAAGTCCATGAACATTATTATTATTCCAATGTTTTGAAGATTTGGCATCTGAAGCTTAGAGAAGTTGTGTAACTTCCTCAAGGCTACATATACAGTAAGTGGTGGAGCTGAGGTGTGATTCCAGGTGGGATTGCTGCAGAGCCCATACTCTTAACCACCACCATATGCCGCTTCTCTGATATTTGAACCAACCAAATAGACAAAACTGAGCATAACTGAGAAACCATTTGTTATTGAACTTTTATGGAAGACCTGTGTATACTACATGTTATACTACACATGCTTTAATATATTTTTCCATTTACATTAACATTCACATGGCCTGTGAAATCTGTGGTATTTGCTCCATTTTAAAAATGAAGAAATTGTGACTAGAAGATTAAGTTACTTGGTCAAGATCACTGATAGCTAGTTAGTTGAGCTAGGATTTAAAATTGACTCTTTTGACTCCAAGGCTAGTGTATTTTCTATTATACTACTTAAAAATAAAAACTGTGTTGACTTCATAGTAAGAAATTTTCCCTTGGGGAACATGATTAGATTTAGTGGTTCACTTATATCAAAATACAGTCTAGTTCTTAAAATTAAATTCTAGATCTTAATATTTAAAATTATAGGTTGAATTTAGAGTATAAATAGCTAAGAAACGTGAAATACTTTGTAGCTTCTACCAAAAGCTCTGCCACTTGTCCTTGAGGCTGCATCAGAAGAACAAGAACAAGTGCTTTGGGGAGAAGGAGAGAGACATTTTATTACTTTGCTGGCAAAGGAGGAGGATGGACACTCCTGTCTGAAATGCCATCCTCCTAATAATAAGCAGAAATACACAGCTTTTAAAGGATGGGTTCTCAGCTTCAGGCAATTACTGTTTCAGCTACAGTTGATGATTCTGATCCAGCTCCACTGAATACAATCTTGTGACTTCTACCCAGGACCTCCCTTCACCAAATTGGGCTGAGCCATCTCCTTTAGCACAAATAACAAAAGACTTCCGCTGCCCCTCCCAACCACTGGCCTGAAGCAGGGATACAGGTTTTAGTTTCAGAAAGGAGGGAAGGATGTTTTAAAGAGACAGGAAATATTTTTGTCATTTTTTCAGACCATTCCCTCTGTTGCATATTCCCCACTCCCAATATTTCCCTTCCATATCTATGGGAGGAGGGGTTACTACTCTGTTGCACTTCTGCATGTATGCAAAGTAAAGACTTTTTTATTAAAAATTATTTTATAAGAGATGGAAAGATATTTTCTAGTAAATCATGTCCATTTTATAATATCCGTGAATAAATTGCACAAAATTACATATTGATGACCAGTTTTTTGTAGTCAGTAGTTACTTGTTACCATTGGTACAGGACTGCATCTTGATCTTATTCAATTCAGTCTGTCCTTTACAATTTCTTCTTTCTGCTTTTTCCTTAGTTTTGAGAGGACAAATGAAAATTAAGGTAATATAATGCTAATTAAATATTGCTTTCTACTAGCACCAGAGTTCAAAACCTTTATCTAAACAGTATTTGCTATTGCCTACTAAAAACCAGTGAGAAGTAATTAGCACTATTAACAGTGTAGCTCCTCCTTCAGGATCTGGCTTTGGAATAAGTACTCTTTTTCAGTAAGCCCTTTGCAGAGAGACTTAGTCTGTGGCACATATTAAAAAAAAGAAAAATATCTCCTATCATCTGCCTTCACTTTCATGCTGTCAGCTGATGATGGGGAACATCATTTGGGTACTGGATGCCTGTAAAATAATGCTATACTCATTTTTCTTTTGATTGATGAGTATGCCATTAAGAGCTGTGGCCATGGGGCTTCTTACTACAGTAAGAAAGAGCCTGTCTCACTGTGCCAACAGAACCTTTCTAAAACAGATACTCGATTTTGATTGGTTGGCTGATGTGAGAGACTTTTTAAACATTCTTGTTAAGGTACTATTGATTTTATGAAGCTATATCAACAAGGTTACTGTCCCACTGTCTCTTGTCTTATCTTTATTAGTCACTTGTTAATTTGTCTTTTTTTGCATGTGATTATGATCTGTGTATATTGCAAGAATTGATTGCTCTCCTTTGAATGCCAGCTTCTATCACTCAATACTGCTGTTGTTTAGCAGTTTTTAACTGAGTACTTAATTCACACATCATCTTTTCTTATAAAGACTGTGTTATACTGAGTACCTATAGGATACCAAAATTGTCAACTTTCTTTAAAACTGCATGAGAAGTTTCATTTGTGAGGCTATATATATGTTTTGTTGTACAGTCTGTATTTATGAGGCATCTTTGCTTTCTGTTTCTAGCCTTCTACATCATCTGACATTTTGACTTAGATGATTTTAGTCTTATCAGCACTTTAGATATATTAGTATAGCTTTTTTATGGCTAGAATAAAAATTATAAAAAAATGACAGATTAAAGAAAGAATATTTATAATTTGATAGGCAAATGACCTACCTAAAACATTTTTGAATGTCCTATAATTTCCTTATTCTATTGGGAATAGATTATAATGAGCTTTTAAATTATCTTCATATATGTATCAGTTAGGATGCTTTCTCCTGCAAATGACAGATAGGCTAATTAAAACAGGAAAGATTTTGTCATCTCATATAGTGAGAAGTATAGTAGGGTGGTTTCAGGATTGGTTAACTTGGGTACCTCTTCCATCTTTTCTTTGCCATTTTCATGTTGTTCTACTTGTTACTGAAAGCTCAGCAGTTGTCCTCAAGGCTTGCATCAGAAAAATGAGAACAAGTGGTTTGAGGATAAGGAAAGAGAAGTTTATTACTTTGCTGGCAAAGGGGGAAAATTGTAGACTGCTGTCTCAAAATCCAAAATTCCTGTACATAAACAGAAATACAGAGTTTTTAAAGGCAGGCCATTCAGCTTCAAGCAATTGGTGTTCAACTACATTTGATGATTCTGATTTGTCCCATCTTTGGGGAAGACAATCTCTTGACCTCCGCACACCGCCTGGAGAGTTCCAGTTGAGTCTAACCCTGTAGCACAAAGAATAAAGGACATTTCTCTGCCCCTCCCAACCAGTGGCCTGAGGCAGGGATGCTAGTTTTAGTTTTCAAAAATTGGTGGGGGATGTTTTAAAGGGACAGAAAATATTTTTGCCGTTTTTTTTTTTTTTTCAGGCTATTCCCTCTGTTACATATTCCTCACTGTCAACATTACCGTTTAATATCTATGGGAGGAGGTGTGACTACTCTGTTACATACTGTTTCGTTCTAAATTTCTTTTGTTTAGTTATCCTTCACTACTAGCACAGTCCCTAAGCAATGTGTGGTTGACCAAGACTGTGTTTATGCCTATGGGGGAACAAAAGCAGTAGTGTAGCCTTCTTTGCTCTGGATTACTTCTAAAGATACTAGCTTATTTTTTGTTTCATCTTTTATTTTCATAGTCAGAACCAAAGGAATATAAGTTGTTGTCTAAGTATCTAACAAAGTTTGTTTTTAAATTACATACATATATTTAATGAAACACACTTTAAAAAGCATGAGTGTTTCTCTCTGTAGTCAGAAGTCCCCCAGACAATAAAGAACCCTGTCAATAAATCCATTCCACTTACCATGCTGTTTCTTGCGTTGCAAAATGTATTCATGTCTGTTAAGCAGAGATTATAATCTTCAAAGGATACTATATATTTCATTTTCTATGTGCTTGATACTCAGTTTTATACACATCAGTGTATTTATTCTTCACTATACCCATATGATATATATGTTATTATTATGCTACAATTGGACATAGAGAAGTCAAATGGCATTTCCAAGGTCACACAACAGCAAAGCCAGAATAAAACTAATGATGGCTTCCTATCACATTTAAAATAAACCCCGTGTCTCTTGGAATCTGACCCTGCTTAGCTCTCCGGTATTATTTTTTCTCATTTTCCTGCAAATGTCCTGTGCTCCTGCTTTTCCAGCTCCTTATGGTTTTATGGAAATTCCATATCCCATTCTTTCATACTACGTACTTTATCTCATTAAACCTGAAATAAAAAAATAAAACACTTGTGCCCTCCTTTGTTACATTTGTAAATTATGTTCCTGTCTGTCACTGAATGTAACAGTATATTGACATTTATTCACATGGCTCTCTTGAAGGTAGAAAGATTTTTTAAAAATTCATCTTTGTTTCTTTAATATTTAGCATAGTGTCTAACACTTCATATTTGCTACTTATGTGTATATTGAACTGAACTTTGTGGCTTTGAGACTGTTACTTCTGAACTTCAGTTTCTTTTGTCTATAAAATATGAAATTTATATGAGAATCTGTTATTTTCCCTTTTAAAATTCAATATTTGTGACTTTATTGGGTTTATAAAAAAGAAAGCCATATCAAGCTTTAGGTTTTAAGACTGCTTTCATAATATTATGTTAATAAATAGTAGACTTTACAGAAGTGAAATTTCCTGAAGCGAAATTAAAAGTGAAATTTAAAAAAATGAGGACAATTTCTATTAACTGATAATAAGTGAAAAGGACAAAGTTGCAGAAAAGTCAATATAGTATGTTACTTTTGTGTAAGAGGGAGAATAAATCAAACACATATATATCTTACTTTTGCAGAAAAGAAACACAGGAAGGATAAATCAGTAAGCATTGAAGTTGGCTACCTACAGGAGGGAGGGAAGGCAAAGTGGACGTTCTCTGGCTATACATTTTAGTATAGTTTTGATTTGGAGAAGCATGTTCTACATATTAAAAAGTAAGAAAAAGGATGAGGGGAAAAATCCTAAAACAGTGCAAAAAGAAGTGAATTCAGCTGTATTGTATTATGACTGAGTAACAACAACCACTCTGAAGTGGGTAAGTTGCGGGGAGGAAAGGAACTGATCCAAGTAACTTTTGAACTTAAATCTTTGAATATATTCCCTTAGTCTGTGGGGAAAAAAAACCTGCAGGCAAATATACTCCTTTTTAGAGATTTTACTTTTGTAATAGTATGAATGAGGTGACTCTGAAACTATTTTATGTGCATTGTAGTTAGTGCTTCTCAACCAGGGGCAATTTTCACCCCGAGGGGACATTTGGCGATATCTGGAGATATTTCTGATTGTCATGACTAGAAGAGAGATGCCCCTGGCTACTAAATATCCTATAGTACACAGGACCTTCTACCACCATCACACCACCCTCTCTCACTCCTACCCCCTATACCAAGAATTACTTTCTGGTCCAAAATGTTAGTGGTGCTACCATTGAGAAACTCTGGATTAAGGAGATAAATAAATGCACTGCTGTTGTTGCAAGATAGGTTTCTTACTGTGGAAGAAGGGAAATTCACATACGGAATTAGGCAGAGTGGAACTTCGTGGGAATTGGAGATGTCGGTATGAACATGTATTCATATTATATTTGTATATTTCCTAGATATGGCTTAGCAGCAATGGTACCACATTAGTAGTGGGCACACGTAGAACCACCCATATCTTGATCTCTAAACATCATGGGTCCTGGAAAAGTATTGACTCAGCAGCTCTCTTTATTTCTTCTTCTTTTCATTTGATAAATTATTTACAGCAAAATGAAAAAAGTCAGAATATTTACTATACTTAAGGAAAAAATTTTAAAATAATATTACTAATTTTATCTATTTTACATTTAGTTTGCCTTTTTATGAGGCATAACCTTAGAGATCAACTTGATGTTCAGTTATTGGAATTAATAAGATAATGTTTTTCATATGATTCTTTTCTTATTTCATAGTATATGCAAAAAGATTAATATGTTTGAAAGAAAGTAAGTATGTGAGATAGCAGGCATACAGCAAATACTTATTTTGTTTTTGGATCATAAATATTAATAACATGTACCATGCTTGAAAATATACTTGTTAGTAGTAATGTGTTTTTGGACTACTTTTCTCCCAAATATTTGCAAATGTACATTATTCTAACCTCATGTGGTACATATAATGCATATAATTTCAATTTTCTTGTTAGAAAAAGTTACTTTTACTTAGAAATTGTCAGATACCAAAGATTATGCAATTAGTTTAGTGACATATTTGGGGTTAGAATCCAGGTTTTCTCGCTCAATTTGCAATAGACCTTCTCACTTAGATAATGCTTTGAAATTTCAGTCAAGTTGTGAAGAAAGAGTAACTGGAAATTGCACAAGATGCTGAAGTAGAAGGAACATTTCAATAATGTTTAAAGTTCATTCTTGAATGTTTTCTGGTGTTAAGGATTTTTTTTCTTAATTTTAAAAGCATCTATCAATTTTTGTTTGTAAGAACGTTTTCTCTTATCAGAGCAATGATGTATATTTTAGAAAAAATGAAAATAATTTTGAAAACTGCCCATAAGTTATTACTTTCAATAACATGAGTATATGCTGCTTGTCTTTTGTCTGTGCACACAGTGTCTACAGAATTTTTAAGAGCAAACTAGAATTATACTTTTTCTACTCACAATATATTGTGACCATTTGTTCTATAATAGTCAGCCTTTTTAATGGCTACAGTATTTTATTATATGGACCAGCCACCCCTGTATGTGTCCAAATTATTTCCCCTCCACCTATTCATGATTTTGATTGTGTTGGGATGAACATCCATAAACATATATCCTTTGTCATTGTCTTATTTCCTTAGAATAAATTCTTGTAAGTATTATAGAATGAATTTTTCAAGGGAAACTGAAAGTTAGATTTCTTTTTGAAATGTTTCGTTTTTAAATGTTGGCCAAATCGTTTAAAAACCTTATTTCTACAGAATGATTTGGGGCCGTTCATTTGCAACAACAATAATAAATGTTTTTGTTTCTTGGGGTTGACTTTATTCTCTTTTCATGTTGTTTAATACATTTGTTCCATTAATATTGTTTGTATGCCCAAGATTCCTGAATGCATATTTCTAGCCTTGAAGTATCAGTCTTATGTCTAGTTTCCTTCCTACTTGAAGTTTTCACTTGTCCATGACCATCTCAAGTTTAATGTGTCCAAAACTGAATTCTTAAGTTCTTCTCCTTTAAAGAAATAATGGATCATTAAAGGTTTTCTCTTGATAGATAACCTGTTTATTTTTTTTAAAGGGTTAAGTTGTTAATTTTACATAGACATTTCTGTGCCAAAGTTCATTTTAGTAGTCTTAAAAAAATGTAATGTGTAATTGACTCACCAGAATCATCAGAATGGGGTGTTCTGAGAAACTCAATGATTGGTGTTAATATGGGTCAAGTTTAAAAAGTAAAGTTTACCTTCTGTTTAAAGTCCATGGCCTTAAAATATTTATTTACTTAAGCAACAGGTTCTTTTAAAACAGTAAATTAAAAAAACCAAACAAACCAAAAAAATGGACCATCTGTGACCAGTATTAGTACTGAATTGGTCCGAATCTGAGTGTTTGACTCTACATCTTTTAAATTAAGAGAGCAGAGCCCATACTGGGAATCTTTTTAAAAATCTAGTTCCTGATTGAAAAAGAAAAAATGAGATACTAAAGAAAAATTTCACTTATCTGAGAATTCACTTTTAAGTAATCCTTGCCTGTGTTAATGTTGCCTGAATACAGATATAGACCTTGGGACTTAGAGTGATTCTTTTTTCCCCCTTGGAAAAGATATATTACTTTCTTTATGTGCATATGCCCGTATGTGTTTTCTAAAGGTAGGTTTTAGATGTTGCCATTTTGAGTAAAACTCCTTTAGCTTTATTGTATGGAAAAATCAGTGCTCATTTCTAAAAAGTTAGTGATTAGGTTGAATTAATACAATATGACTTCAACTATTTAAAAGGTGTGTGCATACTATTTTTGAGTATTTGAATTTTTGAAATTGTGTTAAAATATAACTGATGTAGAATTTACTGTTTTAACCCTTTTAAAGTCTATAGTTTAGTGGCATTAAGCAAATTTACATTGCTGTGCAACCATTACCACTATTCATCTTCAGAACTTTTTCATTATCCCATGCTAAGACTCTGTGCCCATTAAACAGTAATTCCCCATTCCTCTCTCCCTCCAGCTCCCTGCAACTACCTACCATTCTATCTTCTGTCTCCATGAATTTGACTACATTAGGCACTTCATATAAGTGGACTCATAGCAGTGTTTGTCCTTTTGTGACTGGCTTATTTCTCTTAGCATGTCTTCAGGTTCATCTACATTGTAGCGTATGACAGGATTTTCTCTTTTAAAGGCTGGATAATATTCCATTGTATGTAAATACCACATTTTGTTTATCCATTCACCCACCCATGGATGTTTGGGTTGTTTCCACATTTTGACTGTTGTGAATAATGCTTCTATGAATGTTGATGTCTATGAAATTTCTGAGTCCTTGCTTTTGTTTATATACCTAGAATTGGAATTACTGAATCAAATGGTGATTCTGTGTTTACTTTTTTGAGCAACCAGCATACTGTTTTCTATAGCAGCTGCACTGTTTTACTTTTGCAAGAACAATGCACAGGGGTTGTAGTTTTTCCATACATCCATGCTAATGCTTTCTATTTTCTGTTTTTTTCATTCTTTCTTTCTCTTTCTCTCTCTCTCATAATAGCCATCCTAATGGAGGTGAAGTGATTCTCATTGTGACTTTGATTTGCATTTGCCTGATGATTAGTGATGTTGAACATCTTTTTGTGTGCTTATTGATCATTCCTGTATCTTTGGAGAAATGTCTATTCAGATACTTTGCCCATTTTTAAATTGGGTTGTGTTTTTGTTCTTGTTGAGTTTTAGGAGTTCTTTATAAAAAAATTTTCTAGATATTAATCCTGTATCAGATATGTGATTTGGAATTATTTTCTTTCATTCCGGGTTGCAGTTTTACTCTGTTGATGGTGTCCATTGGTGTACAGAAGTTTTTGATTTTGATGAAGCCCAGTTTGTCTGTTTTTTCTTTTGATTGTGCTATAGGTGTCATGACTAAGAAATCATTTCCAAATACAGTGTGTTGAAGCCTTTTCTGTGTTTTCTTCTAAGAGTTTTATAGTTTTAGCAATCGGGTTTAGATCTTTGATCTATTTTGAGTTAATTTTTCTTTATGGTGTTAGGTAAGGATCGAATTTCATTCTTTTCCATGTGGATATCCAGTTTTCCCATCACCATTTGTTGAAAAGAATATCCTTTCCCATTGAATGGTCTCAGCACCGTTATAAAAAATTCATTTGACCATGTATGTGTGGGTTTATTTCTGAGCTCTTTATTCTTTTCCATTGGTCTTTACGTCTGTCTTTATGCCAACACTACATCATTTTTTTGATTACTATAGCATTGTAGTAAATTTTGAAATCAGAAAGTGTGATGAGTCCTTCAACTTTGTCCTTCTTTTTCAAGATTATTTTGGCTATTTAGAGTCCCTTGAGATTTCATATGAATTTTATGGTGGTGTTTTCTGTTCTACAAAAATGTCATTGGGATTTTCATAGCGATTATACTAAATTTATAGATCGTTTTGGGTAGTATTGACATCTTAGTAACATTAAATCTTGCAGTTCGTGAACACAAGATGTCTTTATTTTTCTTCTTTGTTTTCATCAATGTTTTCGGTCTTCAGTGTACAAGTCTTTCACCTTGTTAATTCCTAATTATGGACAGTCTCCAATTTAACAATTTTTCGATTTTATAATGGTGTAAAAGCTATAGAAACTGTACGTCAGTACAATATTCACTAAATTACATGAGCTGTCCAACACTTTATTATAAAACAGGCTTTGTGTTAGATGATTTTGACCACCTGTAGGCTAATGTAAGTTCTGAGCATGTTTAAGGTAGGATAGGCTAAGCTATGATGGTAGGTTATGTGTATTGAATGCATTTTATATTTAGGATATTTTCAATTGGCAGTGGGTTTATTGGGACGTAACCCTGATATAAGTTGAGGAGCATCTGTATTTTATTATTTTGATGCTATTGTAAATGGAATTGTTTTCTTATTTCATATTGTTCATCCTTAGTTTATAGATCGCACCTGATTTTTGTGTGTTCATTTTGCATGCTGCTACTTTACTGAATTTATTTATTAGTTCTAACATTTCTTTTGTGGAATCTTTAAGATTTGCTACATACCAGATCATATCATCTTCAAACAGATGCTCCTTTTTTTCTAATTTGGATGCTTTTTACTTCTTTTTCTTGTCTGATTGCTCTGGCTAGAATTTCCACTAACAGTGTTGAATAGAAGTGGAATAAGTGGTCATCTTTGTCTAGTCCCTAACCTTAGAGAAAAAGCTTTCAGTCTTTTATCATTGAATATGGTGTTAGCTGTGGGATTTTCATATGTAGTGTTTATTATGGTGAGGTAGTTTCCTTCTATTCCTAGTTGGTTGTGTGTTTTTATTATAAAAGGGTATTATATTTTGTCAAATCCTTTATCAGTATTGAGATGATCCTGTGGGGTTTTTTTTCCTTTATTTTCTTAATATAGTATATCACTTTGATTGATTTTAGTATATTGAACCATCCCTGCATTCCAGAAATAAATCCCACTTGGTCATCAGTATGATCCTTTTAATACTCTGCTGAATTTAGTTTGCTAGTATTTTGTTGAGGATTTTTGTGACAGTGTTCATAGAGGATATTAGTCTGTAGTTTTTGTTCTTTGGTTTTTTTTTTTTTGTAGTATCTTTGGCTTTGGTATCAGGACAGTGCTGCCCTTATAGAATTATTAATAGTTAGAAAGTGTTTCTCCCTCTTCAAGTTTTTAGAAGACTTTGAGAAGGATTGGTGTTAATTCTTTAAATGTTTGATGGAATTCACCATCAGGTCCAAACTTTTCTTTGTCAGTAGATTTTGAACTCAATCTCCTTACTAGTTATGGGTCTGTTCAACTTTTCTATTTCTTTGTGATTTAGTCTTGGTAAGTTTTGTGTTTCTAGGAATTTGTCCATTTTATCTAGGTCTATTGGTGTACAGTTGTTTATAGTACCCTGTTAAAGAATCCTATTTATTTCTGTAGAATAGCTAGTAATGTCCCTACTTTCATTTCTGATTTTAGTAATTTGAGTCTTCTCTCTTTCTTCTTAGTCTAAAAGATTTGACAATTTCTTTCTTTTTCTTTCTTTTTTCTTGTAGAGACAGGGTCTCACTTGATTCCCAGGCTGGTCTTGAACTTCTGGCCTTACGTGATCCTCCTGCCTCAGCCTCCCAAAGTTCTGGGATTACAGGTGTAAGCCACCACACCTGGCCAGGTTTGTCAATTTTGTTAATCCTTTTGAAGAACCACTTTTTGGTTTTGTTGATTTATTTTTTTGCCCTCTTGTTTTTTTGTTTTGTATTTATCTGTGTTCTAAAATTTATTCTTTCCTTCCTTCTGCTACCTTCAAGTTTTCACTTGGGGCAAAATCACAGCATCTTAAATATTATAACTTTATAATAAGTCTGATAAATGATGGTATGTGTATCTTGTAGCTTTGTCATTCAAAGTTGCCTTAGCTATTATTTCACCTTTGTATTGTCAAATGAATTTTAGAATCAACTTATCAATTTACACATACAATAAAAGAAAACCTGCTGGTATTTTGACTGGGGTTGCGTCGAATCTCTAGGTTAGTTTGCAGAGAATATTAATTTTGGGAGAGTATCTTTTTAAAATTGAAACTTTCAAAATTTTGCAGGTATAGATTTATCATTTCGGACATTTTCAATTCCTCTCAGGGTCAAGGCATTTTTGCTTTCTTTGTTTTGTTTTACGTACGTAAAATAATAGCTTTATTTATTTATTTAGCTGATGGGAATGATTCAGTATAGAAGAAAACTTTGATATTGTAGAAAAGAGAGGAAGAATTGCTGAAGCCAACACCTAAACAGGAAGAAAAGTGAAGTACATGGGAGACATGGTGATGGGTTCATTGTTATAATGGCAGGAAATTTGAGGTGCTTCTCTTCTGATTGCTTTTATATTGCTAGTAAAATAGGTAGCAAAGTCATCTAGCTGAGAGTGAAGATGAGGGATGAGTGCTGGAGATGTGAGCAGAGAGAATATGGCATAAAATAATCAACCAGAAATTGGGAAATGGAAGATTATAGTATGAAGGGAATATTTGAGCTTTGAGTTTCATGACCTTCATGAACTTAAAGTCAGATTAATTAACATGATTAGCATGGTTATTTTTTTCTCCAGCCATATTTAGCTACCTGGGAGCAGGTCCTCAGGGGTTGGGTTTTGCCATAAAATGGGAAAAGGGAGGTGGGGCCGAAAGAGGTGAGGTTATACGAAAGTTAAACTGGTTAAGGAGGGAAGTAAGGAACATAGAGCAGGTCAGGGACCGTAAAAAGGTGGTAGCCTTAATAAATTGTAGGACTTAGTGAGATCAAAGGATTGCTGCAAGTAAGTTTAATAGAGCGTGTAAACTGGAAATATAGGAAGTGATGGTTAGAGATTATACATAACATTAATTTACTGGCAGATTTTTGTTAGTCATTTATATTCATCTTTATGTGAGAAGTAATGTGTGCAGGACAAATATGAAAAAATCCATATTCTCTTATCTAAGACCTTTGGGGACAGATATGTTTCAAACTATTTCTTTTTTCTGTATTGTTCTTCCTGGGACTTATCAGTTTTACTAGTCCTTCCAAAACACTGACTCTTTGTTTTGTTGATCTCTATTGTATGTTTGTTTTCTGTTTCATTACTCTTGCTCTTACTTATATTTTTTATTCCATCTGTTTTGGGTTTAATTTGTTCTTTTGGTAACTCTTTGATATGATTGTTTAGAAATTGGTTTTTGGTTTTCCTCTTCGTCCCCAAGTATGTATTTTAAAGCTATAAATTTCCCTCTTAAGCATGCCTTTAGCTGTGTCCCATACATTTTGATATAAAGTATTCTTAATAGCATTCTATTTAAAATATTTTCTAATTTTCACTGTGGTTTCTTCTGTGACCTACATATTACTAAGAAGTTTATTGCTTGATTTTCACATATGGGTTTCCGTGTTAAATTTTTGTTATTATTATAATTTCTAGCTTAATTTGTCTGGGGTCAGAGAAAATATCCGTCCTTTGAAATCTGTTAAGATTTAGTTTATGTTCCAGCATGTAGTCACTTTTGATAAATGTTTTGTATACAGTTATTTATTAATATAAAGAAAGTATTTTCTGCAGTTGTTAGGTCTAGTGTTCCATATGTCAGTTAGGTCACCAATTATAATGTTCAAATCTTTTTCTGTTTTATGTTGTTTGTTTGTTTTGATTTGCTTGTTCTTTGTTCTGAAATGCTTGTTCCAATAGTTAATGAGAAAGCTCTGTTAAATTGTGGAGTTAGTTCTTTTGGTGTTGGCTTTATATACAGGTATACTCTTGTTTTTGAGCTGAACTTTATTTAGGAAAAGTATATTTTTATATCGGCAAAACTTGGTACAGTATTTTAACATATTGGTATATGGGGAAAGTCACAAATTACATTCCAAATACAATTTGTAGAATATTAGAATCACATGTAGACATTTGGAGTGTGTATTGAGTGTTGACAAAGGTCATGTGCAGCTCTGATGTTAGTTGCTGACAATAAGCAAGACATACAATATTAGAAGCCTTTGAGCCATTCATTGTTTACCATGCATGTTTGTCCTGAACATGTTTCTAATTGCCTTTCATATTTAGCCCCTACTTTTGCTTTGATTAGTAGAATTCACAAATAAAGTAGAGAAAGTAGTTAAATTGTGGAGAAGGGAAAAAGCCAATGAGAACGTTATTGCATGTGAAGTAATGTAATAAGCACTTTGCATCCTAACCATGATAATTTACTACTATAAATGGGCATTTTTGTGTGTGTAAAAGTTTAAAAGAGAAATGACTGGGGATTATGAGTTGATATGTAACATATTATAATTTTTCCAATTTAACATAATGGAAAATAAGCTCTTAGTTATGGTTTTTGCACAGAATATCTAATTTTTAGGAACAGATGGCTGACTGTAAGTGTTATTAGTTACACTCAAATACAGAATTGTTTTATCTTCCTGGTGAATTGAACTTTCGTTGTGTTGAAGTGACCTTCTGTATCTCTGTCCATGTCTGTGTATCTGTCTCCTGCATAAAAGTTTACTATGATAAAGTATAGCCGCACACTTACTTTTGGTTTGTGTTTTACGTGGAATATCTTTCTCCATGCTTTAATTCTTTCTGTATCCCCATATTTAAGATATATCCTCTGTTATAATCATATAATTAGGTTTTTAAAAATCCATTTTTTTTTTAATTTGGAGGTTTAGCTTAAATTACTGATACATTTGGATTAAATCTGCCATCTCCCTGTTTGCTTTCTGTTAGGCTATCCCTTCCTGCTTCTTTTGGATTATTAATCCATTTTTTTCCTCCTCTTTTTAGTTTTTTAGTTATGTGTACTTTTAGTGTTCTTGCTGTGGTTACCCAAGAGATTACCATATGCATCCTTGACTTATTGAAGTCTAAAGTAATTGAGTACTTTTTCTATTTCCTAGTCAGTGAAAGGATTTTAGAGCACTTTAACTTATTTGCTACCCTCTCCAATTATGTACTATTATTGTTGTGTATTGTAATGTTTTAAATTCCATAAAGCATTGTTGTTTCATTTAGTCAATATTCCTTTAGCATTACTCATGTACTTAACCCTGTTCATTGCACTTCATTTTTTGTGCATATCCAAGATGTATCTGAGATTCTTTTTTCCTTCTATGTCAAGAAATCTTTTCAGTGTTTCCTGGTGACAAATTCTGTTTGCTTTAAAATGCCTCTATTGTGCTTTTATTTCTGAAGGATTATTTTTTGTCACATACAGAATTCTAGTTTGGCATTTTTCCTCTACCACTTCGAAGATACTATTTCATTGTCTTCTGGCTTTTGTTATTAGGTGAAGTCAGCTAGCTATAAATCTTACTGTTGCTTCTTGTGGTTAATTTTTTTTTTTTTTTAATTTTTCTGACTGCTTTTAAGATGTCTTTATGGGGAAAAGGGCCTTTCCCCTTTTCTCCCTTTCTTCCTCTCTCCCTTCTAATGTGCCTAAGTGTGTTTTTCTTTGTTTTTATTTTGCTTGGGGATTTGTAGAGCTTTTTGAATCTGTGGCTTGATGTCTCATTGGTCAGTTTTGAAAGTTCTTAGCTATTATGTCTTCAAATATTTCTTCTCCCCCATTTATTTTCTTCTTCGCTTCTGGGACTCCAGTTACAGGTATTTTGAATCTTTTCTCCATGTTTCATAATTTTTCACACTCTTTTCTGTATTTCCCATTCTCTTGTCTTTGTGCTTCAATCTAGGTGTTTCCTTCTTTCATATTTTCTGGGTTGTTGATTCTTTTTCCAGCTGTGTCAAACATATCCATCTATCAGTTAATTTCTATTTTCAGAATTATATTTTTTGGTTCAGTGTTTTCCTTTTTTTATTGTCTGCTAAAATTCTTTATTTTGTTTTTAATTCCTTGAACACATTAATTAACTTTAACGTCTTTTTCTAATAACATCATTATCTGAATCTACTGTGGGTCTGTTTCTTTCTTCTTTTTTTTTTTCCTTCCTCAACATAAGGAAACAATGTGGGTCTGTTTCTATTGCCATTTTTAAATCTTGGTTTTCAGTAAGATTTTAACTTTTTTTCCTAGACATTTTATATAAAAATGATAAAATAATTTGAACTTCTAGATGATGTTATCTTCTGGGAGTTACTTTTGCTACTGGCATGTAGCTAGGATAATGACACTAGCTAGCTAGCTTATATTGTCTTCATCTAATCAAAGATTGAGATGGTTTGAAGCTATGCTTCTCTCCCTGTGCACGCTAGTCTATTTCTGGTTTACCTTTATGCCTTGGGTAATCCTTTGGAGTCTCTCCATATGCCTGATGTGTTTACTAGGGCTATTCCTTCTTTGCAGGCCCGGAGTCTGAGTTTTGTGTGCCACTCACAGATCTCTTGAAAACTTTGTTCATTTTCTCAGTCTCTCAGCCAAGCAGTTTTGGAATTTACAGGCAGAAAATTAGTCCAAACACTGGTCTCACCTGTTTCTTCCACATCTTAGCCCTGCAGATTCTCACTCTCTTGAAAGTTTTCCAGTGGTTTAAAACATATTGCCTTTTATTTTGCTTTTCTAGTTGTTCTTAGAAGAAGGTTGGTTTGAAGCAACCTATTCCACCATTGTTAAAAGCAAAATGTCCAGATATGTTCTAGAATTCAGTATTTTTCAGACTGTATTAAAGTAGTACAGCGTATGTATCTTACAGGTGTTAGCAGATCTTACATACCTTAGCACTAATATCTCTACAGTGAAATGTATGAATATATTGCCTACTACAGTGCAAGTTTTTATATTGGGAATACAAGGTGATCTGTTAGGGAACTTGATTTGGAGTAAGCCGATCTCTATTATTTATAATGTAGTGTGTTGAGGAAACACAGCTGCTTGTTTGATTGGGACCTACTGGTGACTAGCTGTCATTCAGTTCCTCTAATGTTTCCTGTTCCCTTTTATCATGGGGCTTTTGTACATGCTATTCTCTGCCTAGCATGTATACCCTCATGCTCAGATTGGAGTATGAGGCACATCCTCAGGGAAGCCTTTCCTGACTCACAAGTATAGATCAGATTTAGATCCAATAAATGACATGTCTTTTTTCTCTACTAGACTCTGAACTCTGCTTAGATTAGGAATCGTGTCTTTTTTTGTCTTGATCATTTTATCCTCTATATAGTTCAGTGTTTGGAAGTACATTAATTGTAAGTAGGTGATCATTTAATAGGTTATGAGGAAAGACAGATAAATGCTGTGCTGGTGATAGTGCTGGTAATGATAAGAAATGAAAGGCTCATTGCTTTTGATCAAAAGCCAGATTTAATCAAACATTGGATTTGCGCAGTACTATTGAAGTTTTATGGCTATACATGTATAGTATTAAAAAGACTTCAGTAAAACTCCCTTGGGAATTTATTATTGTGAGTGTTTTAGCGTTTGTTCCCCATTCCCCTGTAAACAGTTATTTTTATTATGTAAGTTTTGAAAGCACTAGGTTTTTAAATGACACAACCATCATTCAGAGCATGACAAACCAGTCATTTCTTGTCATTCTGTTAGGTAAGTGGAATTAAAAAATCCTTGAAGGATTTTTAAAATCTTGAAGGATTCAGTCTGAAAGGAAAGCAGACTTGGAATTTATACATACATTCTCACACATACACAAAGGTGCTGTCTTTTATTCTATGGAGGGAAATTGGTCTTGGCTTGATCAGAGAGGGGTGATATTTGAACTGAATTTTAACTAATAAGGAGGTATTTGTTAAATAGCCAAAGGAATAGTATTTCATTTAAATGCATATTATTATGAAAGTATTATAGTGTCTTTGTGAATTGACACAAATATTAATTTGTCTAGAGGCTAGAGTAATTTGGCTAGAGGCTAGAGCAATTTGCAAGAAGAATTTGTAAAGGTAGATTGGGACATTGGAGATAGTTCATCCTTTGGCATGGTGATCTTCAGAAGCTTTTAGAGATACTCTGTAATGTTCAAGAAGAGAAATTCTGGAGCCAGACTTACTGAGTTTATATCTCAGACTCTGCCCTGTACTAACTGTGACCTTGAGCATATTACTTAATTTTTCTGTCTTAGTATCCCTATTTATAAAATGGGAATGTTAATTATAGATTGCAGTTAGGATTGAATGAGTTAAGACATGTCCATACTTAGGAAAGTACATAGAAAAATCTCAGTAAGTGTTGGCTCTTGTTGCTATTATTATATAACATCAAATGTTATAATTGCATTAGTTTAAACCTCAAATGTTTTAATTGCATTAGTTTAGCCAACACTAGAGGCACAAAGATATTTAAGAGATAATTTAAAGTAAAATTAATAAGACTTTAACTTATTTATTAATTTTGTATAACCAGAAATTTAATAATGCTGTGTGTGTGCAGCATAAAAGCAGATTTGAAATTTGTGTAGCATTTTTATGTTTTGCACACTTACAGAACTTAAATTTTCTAATTTGTGTTTTCTTTTAGATCTTATAGAAAATTTCAGCTGTAGCCCTTGGACTAGAAGCTGAAATAATAGAAGCTGTGTACGATGCATTAGGGTATTGAAGAAAATTAACTTTTGAATTAAATATTTGGAATATAAGGAAATAAGGAAGGAAAGGTGCCTGAAAATGGGGCGGAAGAAAATACAAATCACACGCATAATGGATGAAAGGAACCGACAGGTAAATGAAATTTTAATTTGTTTAATTGATACATTTTCTTAAAAAAGAACAAAATAGAATGGTTGGATTTTTCTTTAATTTCAATTCTAAATGTTTTTAGTTGAAGACTAAATGAAAAATTCTAACAGTCATAAAATTGTGTCTTTTAATCATGTGCTTTACAGAAACTTTTTCTTATTACAGGTATAATAGAAAACATAGATACGCAAAAAAATAAAATCACTGCAATCCCACCATTACCATTCATTGTGTAGATTTTTCGTAAGATATTTAGTCTTCTATAGATTTAATATTTGCATATATATATTGATTATTTTTAAGTTATCACATCTGTTTTCATAATTAGATAATACCTAAGTTAACTGCAGTTATCAGTGAATGTGTTCTAGTCAGTTAACTTTTCTGGTTAATAAATAACAAGAAAATTTTTTACACTTCTTACTGTCACAAATATTTCTAAGACATTTATGTATATATCTTAGTTTTAATTGATAAAATATATTGAACTTAATTTACAGTTTCAGTATCAGTAGACCCCCTTACAAATTCAGATTAATTATAATGATGCTGATACATGAAGAGACCAGAAGTTGTGTTTAGAGCTGGGTTGGCAAACTGTGGCCCATGAGCTGGCTGCCTGTTTTTGTAAGTAAAATTTTATTAGAATGGTGCCATGCTTGTTCATTTACAAGCAGTCTGTGGCTGCTTTCATATTACAACAACAGAGTTGAGTAGTTGCCACTAAGACTATATGGCACATAGCTTAAAATCTTAACTCTCTGGCCCTTTTAGAAAAAGTATGCCAGCTCCTTGGTTTAGAGGAAAAAAAGAAAAATAACCTCATAGAATATTATAAATGAACTAGCTTTAAAAGAATGTGCAGGAGGGAGAGATGCTATCTCTGGGAAAGTGGCATATCAGAAGTTTCAAGAACAGCTGGTTTCTGAAAGCTTACTAGGAACAGAACACCTCTGAAGATTTGTTCTGCAAAGTCTGAGTAGTAGTTCACCTGAGTGTAGATATAACTGGAAACAACACTCAATGGAACAGCTGGTTAGGGAAGTTAGCGGGAGTGATTACAGTTGCCTATAGACTAAATTGAAGAGGCGGCTCTTGTTTCAACTCATGAAGATTGCTTAGCAAAGGTATAATGCCTACACAATATGATTCATTATGAAGATTAATAGGGAAGATTGATAAAATAACTATTCCATCACTCCAAAGGAGTGATTCTAAGCAAGGTTGCAGGTTATCTTCCCTTCACAATCTTGAGGATTGTGACATGTAGGGGAGGTATGGGTACCTGCTTCATGAACACATGCATTATTAATATAAAGTAGGGTGTATTAGAGAATAACATAGAAGCAGAAAAATAGCAGAGCACATAATGAACTCTTCATTATTCCATAGTTAGTCATGTTTAAATTGGGAATAGCTAAACTGTACCTGCCTGTGGAAGGGATTCTACATGTTTAGAGGGAAAGAGGAGCTAGAATTGGTAGGTGACTGTAATGGAACTTTTTTAGTTGAGGAAATGACCTTGTTAAAAAGATGGGTCCTGCCACTGTAGCTCAGCAATTAGAATTAGCCTGTTCTTACATTAGATTTATCTGCTGAGTCAGCTTCTTGCCCAGCTGCCACATGGAGCAAGGACTATCTGTATTTCTCTTTCAGATAATTTCAGCAAAGATTGAATAAAAGACATAGAAGAAGAAGTTGGGCAATTTATTTTTCAGATTAGGCACAGACATAATTTGTCCCAGACTAAAAGGGTATCTTTACTGATTTTTGAATTCGTGGATTCTGAGTTAAAGGTTTCATTTCTTGCAAGAAGGGGGAAAACTATATCTTTGCAGAAGAAATGAGATGTCATTTATTTAACCAAATCCAAGTATGTACTATATCCAAGGGACTGTGTTAGATCTTGGGAACTCATTAAAAATACATAGGAGATTTCAATATATGGCAAATAGAAGTAAGCTCGGGTACTGGGAGAGTGTAAGGAAGAAACCACCAACTCCTGGTGGGACAGTTAGGAAACAGTTACTGGAGGAGGTAATAGCAAACAGACTTTTGAATTACAGGTGTGAGCTAGCCAGATAAAAACTAAACTTCACATCATTGGAACAGTGCACAAAAAATCTTGGGGGTGACAGTATCGTGCACTTAAAGAGAGCTGCTTCATTTTATTTCACTTCTGCTTCAAAGCTTCTGGTGAAACCTTGTGTTTGCCCTTCCTCATCTAATATACTTCTTTTAAAAAGTAAACTTTGTATTAAGGTGTAACATAAAGAAAAGTTCAGAAATCCTAAGAGTGTGTTTCAGTGAATTTTTACAAAAACAATATGGCCATGTGTGCAGCCTACCTCAGTGTACCACACAAGAGGCATTCTTTGTCCTGTCTCCTGGTTGTTAATCTCCTGCCTCACGGAAAGTCATTAACCTGACTTCTAACACCATAGATTAAATACAGTTGTTGTTGAACTTACATGAATGGTATTTGTTCTTTTGCATAATATTGTGTTTTTGAAATTCACCAGTGTTGTTGCATGTAGATATATGTAAATATATTTCATACATTTTCAGTGATGTCTAATATTCTGTTGTGTGAATAGAACACCATATATTTACTTTTTTCTGTTGTAAATGGACATTTGGATTATTTTCTACTTTGGTGCTATTATGAAGAATGCTGTTTTAAATATTCTTGTATGATACACATGAACACTGGGGTATATCTAAGAGTTCAGTTGCTGAGTAATGGGATATACATGTGATCAACTTCAGTAGAAATTGACAAAAGTTTTTTAAAGTGGTTGTGCTTGCTCGTTGCTCCAAATCACTAAAATAGGGTATTGTCCTTCTCTCATTTTAGCCATTCTGGTAGGTGAACAATATTAACTTATTTTAATCTTGAGTTTCCATGATGTTTAATGAAGCTATTCACCTTTTCATATATATTTTTTTTTTGGGCTGTTTAGGTATTTTCTTTTGTGATTTGTCTGTTCACTTTTTTTCCTATTTTTTCCTAATGGGTCGCCTGCCTTTTTCTTATTAATTAATATATATTCTATATATCATTTAGATGAGTGTTTTGTCTGTTATGTGCTTTAGAAATGTCTCTCACGTTTAGGCTTGCCTTTTCACTTTCTCAATCTTTTTTTTTAAACAATAATATTATTTTAATGGGGTTCAGGTTACCTTTTTGTTCCCTTTCCTTTCTAGCTAATGCTTTTTGTGTTGTATTTAAGAAATCTTTACTTACCACAAGGCCATGAAGATACTCTTCTGTGCTTTCTTCTAGAAGTGTTTTTGTTTTACTGTTCATGTTTTAGATCTTTTATCCATTTGGAATTTGTTTTTGTATATGATTTAAGGTGTAGTGGTCAGAATTTTTTCCAAATGAGACCAGGTGTCAATGTTTTACCCTTCTTAATTTCCAAATGAGACCAAGTGTCAGTGTTTACCCAAGAAAACAGGCAAACCAAAAAAACTTCACTGGAATTTAGATTTTTTCCCAATGGATGTGTAGATCTAGAGAGGATTCTCTAGAGAGAATTGAAATCTTTACAATATTAAGTTTTGTGATCTATAAATATGTTTACCTTCCTTTTGATTTTCATTAATTCTCTCCATAATGTTTGATAGTTTTCAATGTACAAGTATAACAGTTTTTTGTTATATTTATTCCTAGGTGCTTGATTTTTTTCTTTTAGCTATATTACATTTTCCCCTCAAATTTTATTTCCTACATGTTTGTTGGTAAGTATGTAGAAGTATAGTTTGGGATTGCTGGATCCTGTGGTAACTCTGAGTTTAACATTTTGAGAAATACCAGACTGCCAGAGCATCTGTACCATTTTATATTCCACCAGCAATGTATGAGGATTTCAGTTTTTCCATATTCTAGCCAATACTTGTTGTTATTGTTTGCCTTTTTGATTATAGTCACACTAGTGAGTGTGTGAACTTGTAGCTTGTGGTTTTGGTTTGTGTGTCTCTGGTGGCTAACATCTTTATCTTTTCATGTGCTCATTGGACATTTGTATATATTCTTGGGAGAAATGTCCATTGACATCCTTTACAGAATCTTTAATTAATTGTTTAATTATATCATCTTAATTTTGAAAGCTATTTTTTTTTATTTCAGCATATTATAGGGGTACAGATGTTTAGGTTACGTATGTTGCCCTTGACCCCCCCACCCCCCCAAGTCCGAGTTGAAAGCTATTTTTATTGGTTATAGAATTCTAGGTTGGCATTTACATATTGACATTCTCTTAGTGCTTTGAAGCAGTTATCATCCAATTTCCATTCATTTCTTTTGGCCCTTTTTTTTTTTTAATAATTTGTTTCTTTTGTTGCTTTTAAGACTTCCGTTATTTCTTTGTTAGTAAGCATTTTTACTGTGATGGACTTACTAGGGGATGGGGTGTGTCTTCCAATATTAATATTACTTGTACCCATTTTTTTCTTTTCTGGGATTCCAATTACATGTAACTTAGGCCTTTTAACTGTGCCCTATATATTTCTTACAATTCTTGTCCCCCTATATTTTTTATTTTTTTCTCTGTGGTTCAATTTGAATATTTTCTAGTGACTTCTAATAATTTGTTTTTAATTTCTAGTAATCTTTTCTCCTGCATTTTAAAATTAGCTGTTAAAACAACCTAATAAGTTCTTAATTTCTAGCACTAGATTTTCAATTCTAGAAATTTCTTTTTGATTTTTCTTTTCTATAAGTTTCAGTCTTTGGTGAAGTGACCCAGTTTTTCATGTATTTTCTCCATATTTTTCACTGTTTTTTGAAAATACTACCATAGTTATCTTTTAAGTTCATCGTCTGCTAACTCCTATATCTGGGTTACTTGTGGGTCCGTATCTGATCCTTTTTTCTCTTTGTTTTTGGTTATATTTAATATCCTGCATTTTGACATATCTAGTGGTTTATTAGCTGTCATTGTATATAAAAGATATTGTAGGTATTTCATATTATGTTACCTTCCATCAGAGATGGTTTGCCCTTTCGTCTTATTTAACCATTGAAATTAGGTATTGAATTCTTAGACCAACTAGGGGTTGGCTTGAGTGTAGGCTAGACTGCAGTTTTAGTGAGGCTCCATCTTCTTTGGTTCACTCTGTTCTTCATGAGCAGCCCTCCAAGGCTGTTCACTAGGCTGAGTCCTTTGGGCATTTCTTGAATTTAAAACCTCAAGATTATAGAAAATTTTACTATGCTTTTTTGAGGCTTTATGCTTGTCTTTTCCTTTTTCTTTCCCTCCTTCCCTCTTTCCCTTCCTCTCCTACCTCTCACAGCCTCAGAATTTGGAACGTTTTGAGGAGACAACTGGCAGTGTGACCACTTCAGTTTCTGCCCCTCCCTTCTCAGTGGTGTGTTGGTCCCTAGAGTCTTCAATTCTGTGTCTTCAACTCCCAGGATAAAAGCTGTCTGTGTCTCAGCAGCAACCCACCGCCCAAAGGCTAGATTCTTAGTTTCTTTATACCCAGAATCACTAAATACCTGCAAGGAGAAAGCTGCTGCAGAATACCATTTTACCTCTTTTAAGGTTCTCACCCCTCTAGAATCGTATTTCGAGTCTTTCTTGCTTCAGCCGCTTTCTTATGTCTATAAACAGATATTTGTTGTATTTCATCCTCCTTTTCTAGTTGGTTTCAGTGGATCCTTTGGTCTTCCAACAACTAATTCCCTCTAACATAGAAGCAGACATCCTCATATACTAAAAAAAAAAAATAAATAAAAGTAGTCAAAAAAAATCTTTTTCCAAAGATAGAATTCAGGGAACAATACTTCAAAGATTGTTATATTCATTAACCAGAAGCAGCATATGTCAGTTCTTACATATTTGCTACAGATATTTTTAAAAGGAAAAAAATAGAGATTTACTGACTTTATCTTTTGCCTTGCCTCATTCTTCTTCTATTATGGGTGGTACTGCAGTATACATCTGTGGACACAAGTCCTTATAACATGGGTAAAAGTTTCTCTGTGATAAGTATTTTCAGAAGTTGCTGAGTTAAGTATGTCCATCATCAGCTTTACTATGTTTTCAAGTTGTTTTCCAAAGAGGTTACACCAGATACACTATAGTAATGTATGGGAATTCCTATTTCCCTATCTACTTTGGCGTGCTTCTTTTCTTTCTCTCTTGTCGGCCTTTGGGTTGTCTCTCTCTCCTTTCTTTTTTCTGTATTTCTCCCTTTTTTCATTTTATTTTATATATTTTCTGGTCTTATAAAAGTGAATGTAAATTATTTTTGTGGTTTGCACATTTTCTGCTTGGTTGTTTATACTTTATTTTATTTTTTTAGAGACAGGATTTCATATATAATATTTCCCAGGCTGGTCTTGAACTCCTGGGCTGAAGTGATCCTATTGCCTCAGCCTCCTGAGTAGCTGAGACTACAGGTATCACCATACTCAGCTGGATCTTTTTTTTTCTCCTTAGAAGTTCTTTATATATTTTGAATATTAATTCTGTATGTGTTGTCTCTGTTAAAGGTAGTTTCTTTCAGTTTTTACCAAAACACTTTGTAAACATTTTTATGACAGGGCTTTATTATAGGGATTTTATAATGGTTTACATTGCCTTTACTGGTAGATTGTAAACACTTTAAAATGTGTTAAGGGAGCCAGGTGCAGTAGCTGACATCTGTAATCCCAGCACTTTGGGAGGCCAAGGCAGGAGAATGACTTAAGGCCAGGATTTCAAGACTAGCCTGGGCAACATAGCATGTCTTCTTTTGAGAAATGTCTGTTCATATTGTTATGTTGTTTGCTCAATTTTTAGTGGTTTTTTTTTTTTTTTTTTCTTGCTGGGAAAGAATTTGAGTTCCTTGTAGATTCTGGATATTGCTCCTTTGTTAGATATATAGTTTGTGAATATTTTTTTCCTATTTAAGTTAATTAATTCCCATTTATTTATTTTTTGCATTTGCATTTGGGGTCTTAGTCATGAATTCTTTGCCTAGGCCAATGTCCAGTAGAGATTTCTCTAAG
>CAUYSK010126510.1:0-132855 GCA_963575035.1 Avahi laniger | reverse complement strand
GAAAGAAATTAGATGGACAACCAAAAATATATAGAAAAAATTAGCCAGGCATGGTGGCGCATGCCTGTAGTCCCAGCTACTCGGGAGACTGAGGCAGGAGGATCGCTTGAGCCCAGGAGTTTGAGGTTGCTGTGAGCTAGGATGACGCCACAGCACTCTAGCCCGGGCAGCACAGTGAGACTCTGCCTCAAAAAAAAAAAAAAAATCTATTATAAATAAATATTTATTCATATTTAAAACCACAATGACCTCAATGTCAGATTTAAAAAACAATTTAAATCTTTTTCTTTGTTTTCTATTTTGCAGAACAATTTCAGACTTTTAAAAACCAACTTGGAAAATTCTAGCAGCACATTCTTTGTTACATACTCTGTCCCTTGTTAGCATCTGGGCTCTGTTTTTGTGCACAATCTTGATAATCCCTGGAGGCTGAACCCATGCTTCACCATCCACCTGCACCGGGACTCCCTCATCGCCAAATATAGTGATTTTTACTGTACGGCACTGAAATAAAACAGACAAGTTATTTTTGAGTACAAATCATCCTCAGAAACTGACACTCAATCTGCATTCAGGCTTGAATATCAGTCTATTCTGTTGGATGGAATGCTATGCTCTACCACTTATAATGACATGGTAACAACTGACATGACAAGAAAGTCAATATTTTATAGACGAATATCCAGTGTAGGAGTCATTTGGGAATAGCTTCCCCCCAACCCTCTGTGGCCCAAGGAGTGCAGTGAGGTTTGATTAGAGAAACCAACCTGGGCTATTCGATGATGCTGCAATTTAATGACCCTTGAAACCGCCATTTGCATGCTATCAAATATTGCAACGACTTCCAGGATCTTGTCATCAAATGACGGTGCAGCAAATATCTGAAAGGAAAAACCACATTACATTTCCCCTGAAGGTTTAGGTGAAGTGGTGCATCGAGCAATGTAAACTCTGATACACATAGATATATTTAAAATTTATAAAAATAATAAGTGTAACAGTAAGTAAATATTATTAGGCAATGAAAATCCAAGAAAAAAAGTCTCTGAAGATGGCTTAAAATAATTGCAGTTAAAAAAGGGTTTTCAAACACACATGGACATGATACTCATCTCTCTCATAAAGCACTCTTTGGATCAATGAACTAATGTATTTCTAAATAATTCGTCTAGGTCTAAAATGTGTTAAATATCTGCTCATACGTAATGCAAGTGTCTTGTTAGATGCTGCATGTAATTTTGGGAAATCTAAAAAACCTGAAAGGTGATAGAGTTTCATAAGGTTAAAATTAATGAACATGCAAATTATAATCCCGTTCACTTCGTATGTCCTAAAAGAAATCTTCCAAGGTGTTACAAACAATATGCATATGTGCTTTATATTTTAATACAATAAATTTTTAGGGTGCTTGAGGGTATGGAAACAGAAGCTTCAAAGGATAAAAATCATATAGGCTTACTTTGCCTTTACATTAGATGCATTTCCACAAAATCAATTTACTCTAAAATTTTAACTTTAGGCTACATTACTTTGTCTTTTTTATTTTCTCTTTTACTATATCATAAGTATTACGCTTCTGAAAAAAATATTCAGTATAAAGTAGTATCCTAATTAAAACTTTCACTGAAAATATCAGGACATGAATTTGCTAACATTTATAATTTCTTATAATTTTTGTTATCAGATTGTCTCAATTTAAAGCCTGCCTCTGCTATTGACTAACTGTGGAAATTTTGTCCCAGTTTCTTCAGTGGTAAAATTCAGATAAAAAAATGTGAGTATTAAATAATGAACATGAAGCCATGAAGCTCTTACAATATCATCTGATTTCTTAGTGGGTATTCAAGGATTTATCTTTTTTTTTTTTCTTTTTGAGACAGAGTCTTGCTGTTGTCCTGGCTAGAGTGCAGTGGCATCATCATAGCTTACAACAACCTCAAACTCCTGGGCTCAAGCAATCCTCCTGCCTCAGCCTCCCGAGTAGCTGGGCATTCACCACCATAGACATTGACCACCATCACTGAGCCGGACTAATTTTTCTATTTTTTAGTAGAGACCGGGGTCTCATTCTTGCTCAGGCTGGTCTTGAACTCCTGATCTCAAGCGATCCTTCTACCTCAGCCTCCCATAGTGTTAGGTGTACAGGTGTGAGCCACTGCACCCAGCCAGCTGTATTTACCTTAATCTCACTGATTTCTCCACTTTAAAATATTTAAGAGCAGTCACAGGGTGACAAAAAATGTTGACTGCTAGTGTAAAGTTTTTATATTCCAACAGCATTATAATGTATTCACATCATGAAAATTACAAATACTTTCCAATTTGTCTTAAACTTTAATCCCTGCCTGTCCATTCAAGAGCCCTGAGAAAATGGGTCAGTGGGAACCATTATATAATTATAACACAAGCTCAAATCAATGTATGTGACTCTTCAAATAAAGATTGAAATATTATATTTCCTCTTTTTATTGCTATATTTACTTTAATAATTGTGCCATCTCTTACATTCTTTTTAAAGCAATTACATTTGTGAGGTTGTGTTTTTTATTTTTTTTTTAATATAGGAAAGTATATAAAGGAAACAAAAACAGCATGAAACCTCACTGGCCAAATGAGCCCTCTCAATATTTCTAAAAAAAAATATATATATATACACATACATACACACACACACACACACACAGACACACACACAAGTTTAGAAAACGAAGAGTACTGAAAGGTATTGTGGCAGGCAGAATAATGCCCCCTCCCCACCCCAAACTGTTCATGTCCTAATCCCCCGGACCTGTGAATCAATGTGTTACCTTACATGGCAAAAAGGAGCTTTGCAGATGTGATTAAATTAAGGGCCTTGAGATGGGGAAATTGTCCTCAATGATCTGTATGAGTCCAGAGTAATCACAAGAGTCATTAAAAGCAGAAGAAGAAACAGATCGGGAGGTCAGAGTATATGTAACATGAGGATTCAGCCTGCCTTTGTTGACTTTGAAGATGGAAAGAAGAACGTGGGCAGCCTCTAAAAGCTGGACAGGGCAAGGAGCCCCAGAGCCTCCAGGAGGAAACACAGCCCAGTGAGACGGTGTCAGACTCTATCATACAGAACTGTAAGGTGCTAAATGGGTGTGATGTGGCTAAATATGTGTTAATTTGTTAGAGCAGCAGCAGAAAACTAACACAGGAAATAAAAAAGTGAAACCTTCCTTTATTTTCTAAATCTACTTTTGCAAAGTAGATTCTTTTATGTTCATCCAGAAAATTATTACATATATGCCAAGATATGCGTATCTATATATTTAACATGAGAAAATTTAGAGTATATCCACGAGAGATCATTCAAATAAAATCTTAAATCTATTCCACACCTCATCTTGCCCATGTAAAATATTCTCACATGAAATTAAATTACTATTAAAAAGCATATTTTAAAAAGTGAGGTATTCCAGTAATTCAGTTATTTTTGAGGAAATGATTTACTCCCATCGTGCTACTTACATCATCCTCTTTAGTTCCACCCCAGAAGTTAGTGCCTCCCGCATAGCTGGGGATGTTCAACACTGCTATGCCTTGCAAACTGGGGAGAGGAATATACTGCCCATCGCACTGTAAGGTAAAAAACTTAAGAGATTAGGTAAAAAGGGCAAAACCACTAGTTTGGAAGACAGTAAAATATAAAGACAAAAGGCGATGGAGCAGAGTGCATTGGTAACGTCTGCTTTCCTGTTAATACATTCTTACATGTTGCAAAAGGTTTTATCTTATTTTTTTTTAATTAAAATAATTTAAAAGTGTAAATAACTATAGCAGAAGCTTGTTACAGAGAACTGATTTTTAAAAAATGTTATACCTCTTTCCTCCAGAGCCAGGTAGTACTTTTCTTGAGTCTTTTTCAGGTCACTTATGGTATTCTCACTTGTACTGTAGTTCTCTCTGTACTTATTTTAAGTATCCTTTTGAAAGCAGGCTGTGTGAGGGCAGAATCTGGTCCTAACCGTCTGACTTAGCACCTCTCACAGTCCCCGATACATTGCTGGTGCTCTATAACCACCTGGGGACTGGCTAAACTCAAAAGCTGAGTTGTTCAAGTAGTCAGAACCAAAGCCAAGCAAAAATACACTACCACTTAAAGAGCGTAGAGGGGAAGGATATGGCTGCTGAAATGACGTGACGTGAATAAATTCTTACTGAGTAGAAGCAGAATTGTTACGTTTTATAACTGTTGTTTCTTAAATCAATTTTTAAAAATTAAATTAATGCTGTTTGCTTTTTTGCATATAGCTGGTGTTCAATGTATATTAATTTTTCTTTTAGAGATGGAGTCTTGCTCTGTCGCCCAGGCTGGAGTGCAGTGGCACAATCATAGATCACTGCAGCCTCGAACTGCCTGGGCTCAAGCGATCCTCCTGCCTCAGCCTCCCAAGTAGTTGGGACTACAGGTACGTGCCACCGTGCCAGGCTATTGTTTGCTTCATTCTATTAACTCTTAAATAAAGTCTTAGTTGCCTATTAAGGTGACAATCAGTTAAGAAATTGATTTTTTTTAAAATTACTTAAGAAAAATGACCATAATTATACTATATAAATTATATGATCATATTTAATATTTTAATCAGCATTTAAACCAAACCACTTAACATTTTTCTAAGTGAACATTTAATCCAATTGAAAGATTTAAGCTTTCATTTTAAAAGAGAAGAGCCTGCAGATGTTACACTTAAAATACATGCTATGTTTTCATTAAATAATTTCTTATGCTAAACATAACATAATTTTTTTAAAATTGCATTTTAATATGCAATCAAAATTATCTCCTACCTTTAGAACAAAAGAAAATCCAGTCTGAATCCATTTCAACCACTTTAAATAACTCAGACTTCATAAATGATTTACCCCATGTGCATTTTTTACAATTCCTTTTTTTCCTTTTTCATGAAAACACAGTGTTGACCATCAGACCAGGTTGAGCATTTCACATCCAAAGGTCCACACTGTAACCCAGCACCTAGGGGTGTGCCTGACACATAGCTGGTGTTCGCTGTATATTTGGTAAATGAATACATATTAAATACTTACTAGAATAATAAATTTGTTCTCCACCCAATATATTAAACAAGTATCTTTGTGTGCTTTAGAAAAAGCTGTTTTAAGTCATATGACTAACTTAAATGGAAAAAAATAAAAATACTATCTCTATAAATATAAGAAGTATTTTTAAAAATAATTCAGAGCAGTCTTTAAAGATTTTAGAAATGGATGCACTTTATTTGCAAGCATGGTATGGAAAAAGAACATTTTCAGAAAGAAGTTTCATGTGCAGTGCTGAATTTAACATATATGCAGTCAGTAAAACATCTGGAGTGAAGTGCTTAATATTCATCTTACAGAATCTCAGAGGAAAAACAGAAGCAGCACAGATAACAAATTAAGGTCACATGACTCAAAAGTTTTTTACATTCAGGAAAAACGTCAGGAATGTTCTACTCTTTCATAATCTGCCCTATCATCCCATGTTTCTATCTGTGGGTTTGTGATGTTGCAAAATGCTACAAAACTGCAGTTACACTTTTTTTCTGATCTGTCTTGCTGTGCTCATTTCACCAGGTAATATGGTATGGCGATTAAGTCTGTCTTAATTTTATAAGCAATGATAAATCGAACCAGCTGATCATGCAGTTGTTTTTAGAGTAAAAGGTGTAATATGCTGATCTTGACCAAGACATGTGGCTGATAATGAATGAGCCTGGCACCTCTTTAGCCCACATTCCAGTTCAGACAACATCTAAAATAACAGTGCTCTGTTTAAACTGTTGAGCTGTAGACTTAACATTTATACATTTTTTGTATGTATGATATACTTTAATTTAAATGTGTATTTATTTTTTGTTCCAATTATTTCTAATAAGAAATTAGTAAAATAAAAAGGGTTTGAACATTTAAATTTTTTAATATAGTTTACTAATTTAAATAGGAAATTAAGGACAGCAAACATTATTTAATCTCCTTCTATAATAGGAAAAAGAAGGTTGGGGACATGACTCTGAAAAGTCCATCAATTTCTGTGAATTTTATTTTCTTTTTCTCTTGTTCCAGGGATCACTATGCTGACAGGCATGTCTTTCCTCTCCTGTGTCTTTTTATAACTGGATATTTTTAATTAAACAATTCTATTTAGTATGAATGTTATTTGCAGGGATCTGTAAAACTTTGTGTATTAAATAAGAAAACCCATTAAAAACCCTCTCCTATAATGTACCCGCATGACTCTGTCTTTTCATGGAGTACTACCGCCACCCCATAGTAGACCCAATTTCAGGAGCTAATGAGGATGACAGTCAAGTGCAGCACTCATATCCAGTGTCTATACCTCCTTTAGTAGAAAGTTGATCAGCATTTTCATTTTTCCCCTTGAGTATTTAATCACTGATCAAGAGGAATTTAGATCAAATTAGTTCCACAAATGAAATTATTTTTCTAAGTGAGATAATCTATGTAAGTAAATGATGTCTTTATTTTATGAAGAACTTACCTCAAGTTGAACCCTTTGTTCTAAATTCTTGTATGACCTCTGTAATAACTCCCTGGTTCCAAGGACGCCATACCACATCAAGTTTTTGGTTCGGCTTCTGAAAATAAATGTTGGCAGGCAATTTCGGGAAACTTTATTTATTTACTTCTTAAGGGCAGAGCAAGCAAAAGAGATAATAAATGAAATTAAAGTAAAATTTCCCTTATGTAATAACATTATTACTATTACCAAAATTACCTGCATTTTTCAGGGTGCTCCTCTCTCTTATTATTAAATTCTAATGAAATTTTTGCATCTAATCCAATCCCAAAGTAATTGTTCATGACACATTTTTCTGAATATCCATCTCTATGATCATAAGGAAAAGTACATAAAAGTCAATTTCAGGTTCATTACAACACTTACAATTTATACACAAAATAGCACTTAAAATCATTTAAGCTTTCATTCCTTATACAAGATTTCAAAGCTTAGCAATAATCACTTCCTATTTATATGCATATGAAGAATAACAGGACATGTGTACAATTTCCGGTGATATAAAGGGATGATATGCAAAGCAAAGCAGAGACAGCTATGGTTTGGTTTTCTATTATTGTAACAAAATGTTAGTGGTTCTATCTCCTACATAAGTCCCTCATTACTCATATAAATGAGGATGATTACCAGAGGGTCTTGAAATCAGGAGCCAATACTCCTCTTTTTTGGTCATTACAAGGTTTCCTCTACTTCTGCTCTTAACAATGGACAAATATTTATTGAGCAAAAAACTACTAGATCCAATCCATTCTTCTAGGTGTTTTGGAAAATTTAACACATGGTACTGTCCTTGAGGAATGTCATTACAGAAATGAGATATAACAAAAGCAAAATTAAAAATGGAAGTAAAAAAAGTATATTTTGAACTGTCAAAAAAAATTTTTTCAGGAGTTTTGAGAAGAGAAAAGATCAATATGGGCCGGAGGCTTCCCAAAATAAGTAAACCTAGAAGCTGGATGTGGAAAGATGGCAGATTTGGCAAGACCTGAGAAGAAAGGAGGTAAAGGCATAGCATAAATACAAGTGTAAAGGTGCTATTGAGTAAAATATTCCAGAGAAAGTGAGTAGAGCTGTTCCTTCCTTCCTGAGGGTCGCTCTCAAAGAGAACAGGCTGAAAAAGGACCTCCCTTAGGGCCAGAGCATTGGAGACCACTGAATTTCAAAGGGCTCAATGTGCCCATCATTATCAACTTTTGAAATGTGCTGATCATCCTTTTTGTATATGGACCCATATTTATTGTAAGGCAGTTAAAATATTACAATTCATATAAAACAGAAACAAGAAAAGCCAAAACAAAATATTTGCAAAGGCATTTTCTTACACTGAATCTGGATCTGGATCAATAAATGGTGTTGCACCAAAAGGATCGATGTTTGCTAGTAACATTTTATTGATAATGGAACTCCCAGCAATTGAGGCAGCTAGTCCTGCTCTTAAACCTGGACAGAAAAATAAACACATACAGGATCACATGTTAAGAAAAAACAGAAAGAGCCAGTCCATTCAGGCCTACTTTCAAACATCTTGCTCCAAAAGCATGGTTTTTAGTGCCTACTCTTCTCATGAATCAGAACTAAGAACTATGACATTTGTGAATATAAGGTTTTTGATGTTTCCAAGGATCTATATGTTACCATAAAGAATCGAGGAGATGCGGATCTAAATAGAAGTCATTTTGTGACATTTTCTCATTTACCATCCCAATAATTCTATAACTCCAACGAATACATCTTACTTCCTTTGTTGTAGAAAATCAGGTATTAAGTGTGTAAAGAATTTACAATGGCTGAATTTCCCAAAATGTCACGGAGTTATCAATCCATATGCTCAAAGCAGAAATAATAATATTCAATTGAAAATGTTAAGAAATATAATAAGGTGAAAACTTAGTTTAGTGTCAAGAAAGTAGTAAAATATTAAATGTACATATTTATGAATTTTAGAATATATTAATACAATATAAAAAAATGAAGCATCTGTTTTATCTCTGAATATGCAAAACTTCAGATTTATTTCAACATGCTTTCCACTAACTAGTTATGGAATTCAAGGCTAATGAATTTTATGACTTACTCAACCCAATATTAAGGCTAGAGACACTAAAGTCTGGAGAGAAAACAAAGTAATGGAGCCTAAGGGAACAAACAAAAAAGGAAAGAATAGTGAAGAAAAACATGTCATGCAACTGAGAACCACTAGGAAATTCAAAAAACAAGTCCTGTCTTTACCAAACGTTCCTTGTTTCAACAATGTCCTCTTAGAAGATTATTATTCATTACTTTAATAATGTTTAGCTGATCATCCAATAATTAAGATGAATTTTATTCTGTCATTTAATGTCATAGTTTTGAATATGCTATGGCATATTTTGTTATGCCAATTTCCTTATGTCTAAACAAGTAAATACACAAACAAAAACAACAGATCTGATGAGAGTAAAGAACAATTTGGAAAGGTAATGAGCGGTACTCCAGCAGCTCCACAGAAAAGTGTCATATTTTCTAAAATGTTTTAGGGTTAGGCATAGAAACATGACCTCTAAACCTGGAGGCCTTGCCAAAACCAAGTGTGTTCTAGATTTATCTTTTTTCTTTCAATATTTTTATTGTGATATAATTCACACCTTATAAAATTCACCCTTTTAAAGTTTTAAAATAATTCAGTTTGTAATATATACATAAAGTTGTGTAACCTTCACTACTATCTATTAATAATTCTAGAACTTTTTTATTAGCCCCCTAAAAAACTCCTGTACCCCGTAGCCATCATTTTCCATCCTTCTGAGACCTTTCCCTGCCCCCAGTTCCCTAGAAACCACTAATCTACTTTCTGTCTCTATGGATTTGACTATTCTGCATATTCCATATAAATGGTATCATATAATATCTGGCTTTTATGTTCATCTTCATTCAACTGGCTTGTTTTCAAGGTTAATCATGTTGTAGCATGTATCCATGCTTCATTCTTTTTAATGGCTGAATAATATTCCATTGTATAGATATACCACCTCTTGTTTATCCATTCAACTGCTGGATATTTGCATTGTTTCTACTTTTGGGCTATAAATGGTACTATAGACAGTCATGCACAAGTTTTTCAGTACTCATTTATTTTCAACTCTCTTGGGGATATATTAATAGCCAGGAGTGGAATTGCTGGGTTATATGTTAACTCTATGTTTAGCTTTCTGAGGAACTGTCAAACTGTTTTTCAAAATGGCTGTACCATTTTACATTCCTACTAACAATGTGTCAAAGTTCTAATTTCTTCATATCCTTGACAATATTTATTATCTGCCTTTTTCGATCCTTGCCATCCTGTGGCATAAAGGTGCACCTCACTGTGGCTTTTATTTGCATTTATCTGATGACGAATGCTATTAAGCATCTTTTCATGTGCTTTTGGTTATTTGTATAGCTTCTTTGGGAAAATGTCTACTTAGATCCCTTTATCATTTTAAAATCAAGATATTTGTCTTTTTATTGTTGAATTTTGAGAGTTCTTTGTGTATTCTAGATACTAGTCCCTTATCAGATATATTAATTGCAAATTCTTGAGCTGTCATCTCACTTTCTTGACAGTGTCATTTGAATCACAAAAATCTTTAACTTTGATGAAGTCCAGTTTCTCTATTTTTTTTCTTTTGTTGTTTATGCTTCCTGTCATATCTAAGAAACCATTGCCTAACTCAAGGTTATGAACATTTATGCCTATGTTGTCTTTTTAATAGTTTTATACTTTAAGATATTATATTTAAGTCTTTTATTCATAATGAGCTAATTTGTATATATGGTGTGAGGTAGAGGTCTAACTTTATCCTTTGCATGATGATATCTGGTTATTCCCAGTACTACTGGCTGAGAAGACTATTCTTTCTCTGTTGAATTATCTTAGCACACCTGTTGAAATTAACGGACCGTAAATGTAGGAGTTTACTTCTGGATTCTCAATTTTATTTCATTGATCGATATGACTGTTCTGGTGCCAGCACCATGCAGTCTTGACTACTGTGCTTTGTAGTAAGTTTGGGAAATTGGGAAATGTGTGTGTCTCACCTTTGTTCTTCTTTTTTCAAGATTGTTTTGGTTATTGTAGATCTTTTGCATTTCCAGATGAGTTTTAAAATCTGCTTGTCAAAAAAGACAGCTGGGATTTGATACGGATTATGTGGAATCTGTAGTTCAATGCGGGGAGTACTAATATCTTACTAATATTCAGTTTTTCAACCCATGAATTCAGGTATTTTCCATTTAGTTAGGTCTTCTTCAATTTCTTTCAGCAGTGTTTTCTACTTTTCAGTGTTTGAATCTTTCACCTTCTTGGTTCAATTTACTCCTAAGTATTTTCTTGTTTTTGATGCTATTGCAAATGGAATTGTTTTCTTAATTTCATGTACAGAGTACTCATTTCTAATGTATAGAGATACAATGACTTTTTGTATATTGATCTCTTATCCTGCAACCTTTTTGTACTTATTTATTAGCTCTAAAGGGGGAGGCGGTTGTGTGTTCCTTAGGATTTTATACGTGCAAGATCAACCTGTGAAGACATACAGTTTTACTTCTTTCTTTCCAATATGGATGCCTTTAGTTCTTTTTATTTTGCCTAATTGCCCAGGCTGGAACCTCCTGTATAATGTTGAATAGAAGTGGCAAGAATAAACAGCCTTGTCTTGTTCCTTATCTTGGAGAGAAAGCTTTCAGCCTTTCACCATTATGTATGATGCTACCTGTGGGGTTTTTATAGATGCCCTTTATCAGCTTGAAGAAGTTCTCTTTTATTCCTAGTTTGTTGAGTGTTTTTTACTACAAGAGAGTTCAACACTTGTTTTTTCAAGTATTTGTTTCTTTGCTGATCGTCTCTCTAGTTGTTCCATCCACTGTTAAAAGTGAGGTACTAAAATCTCCAACTATTATTACTGAATTGTGATTGATCTTTAAAAGAGCTTGTAGGAGACACTGATTTTCAGAGTCTAACTTGGATTCCAATCTGAATGAATCTGGAGGGTGTCCGGTAAGTCAAACAACTGGTACTTAATGAGGCTCCTGAGACATCTGCATTTTCCTCCATCTCCTGCCCCACAGTCCTTTGGTTTCCACTAGTACTAGCCTCATCCCAAAGTATATTCCCTTTAGCAGGGCTGGAATAGATGTCTCAGATGTCCAAAAACGAAGCAATATCACTAGGCTACAAATGACTACAGAAAGATTTGTGGCTTAAAACCAAAAGGAAATCTGTGAAGACACTTAAGAGGTAGTAGAATATGAGATCAGATTGACTTTGGGTACATAATAGATTCCTGGGCTCCACTGAAGAACTCCTGAATCACAATTTCTCAGGGCAGGGCCTAAAAACATATGTTTTATTACTATCCAGGCAACTGTTATACACAGAAGACTCTAAGGAGCTGGATTCTAACTAAACAAGTATATACCAAGAACATTCTCCTAGAGGAATATTTAAGAACATATTTCTATAGTTCATGGAAGTGAGTACTTACACATTTTCACAGAAATACTTAAAAATATACCATGTTTCAGAATCTGTACTACCTGGGCAGATTATTCTGGTATTGAGCACAGGGAGATTTTCTTTGCTGGCTGCTACAGCTGGACCAGGGACAGAATCAGTCTGGGAATGGCCATGATTTGCCCGGGAATCTGGAGACCTAGGAGCAGTTTTAACTGTTGGCAAAAAGTCCAAATTAAAGAGAGATAATGATAAAGCTACAAAAATAAGCAAGCCTATATAAATTTAGGACATAAAATAATTGAATACCTATTTAAATCAATCAGTGGAACTGAAAATATTAATTGAGTTTACATATTTTTTTCTATTGTTTTCTTTTTCTTGAGACTTACATGGAGGGAATCTGCCACAGGTGTCTGGATGAGAGATGTCTTGATCTCTCATCTCAAATAGATGGAAATCAGTAAAAAATAGATGTCTACCATAATTAAAGGTCAGTAATACTCATAATCTGAATACTAACCCACACTTTAAATAAATAAAAATTTCGAAGCCTGATAATTTTTGAAAATGGAACATATGTGTTAAAATGTATACTACCATCATTATCCTTTTCACATAAATATTGACTGAATAATCAAATTTAATTAACCTAATTCCCACAGCTAATATGTAAAACATGAGTTAATGTTATCTTCAATAAATGGAAAGAAAGGTAGTATTTATTTTCAGGTGAAACCAATACACTTTTCCTGTACTTCTCAATTAATTATTTGTTTAAAATGATGATTTGCCCAAAATAGTTCTACCATATTCTTATAAAAGCTCAAAATATTTAAAAAATTATAGCAAAACACAATTATTCTCAAAGTAAATAACAAAAAGAAAGATCTAACTCTTTCTAAACTGAGGCAAATAGTACCATTAACTAATTTAGGAGTTACTGGCAGGTATTTAAAAAAAAAAAAAAAACAGTAATTCTCAAACTTGATTTTAAAATACTCTAAAAACTTAATTATCTTCACTCTTCCTAAAACTAATTATAAACTAACTATATTAATCTTACACTCTATTCCCTCTGTTCAAATACAGTCCAGTTACACTAAAGAAAAGTAACAGAACAGCCACTCTTTCTGTTTTTTGATGGATGGGACTCCTGGGGTTAATTTCTAATAAAAACAACTTTTGGACGTTCGTCTGATAAAAGGCAGAGAGCATACTAATGACTAAGATTGATGTTCCACTGCAGGTAACTACATTAATGTTTCATGGTTCTTCTTAAATAAAGCAACTCATTGATCATATTAACATACTGTATTTATCATATCTCAGAAATATGAATTATTACATAATTTAATAATGGTACAATAAATGTCCTTGAAAAAATAATGATTATTTAATGCAGAAACACATCTACTATTGCTACTGGTTGCCTCATAAGTTGGATTACTAGCCAAAATTAAGATTAAATACTGCACTATTAAAAGCTTTCGAGATCTAGGTCTATTTCAATATCAGTATCTGTAGCAATATACCTATATTTTTTAGTTTCTTTTACAGACTACAATGGAATTGTCAAGTTTAAGAGTGTATTGTAAGATAGGATGACAGCTGGTTGGAAAACCATTAGCAATGAGTGTTGAAAAACCAATCCTCCAAAGAGAGTCATCATCTTAAGGGGGTTATCAAACGGCATCCTATAAGGACACCATAGTCAGCCCTGCTTTAGTCAACATTTTTTAATGGATGAAAACATCTAAGGCCTGCTTATCAAATTCACAGATGGAATAAACTTCAGCTGATAGAATCAAACTTCAAAAGATTTTCAGAGGATGAAATGATAGATCTAAATAAAAAAGATAAAAGTTCATAGGGATGTGTATAAATGACTATAATTAAGTTTTAAAAAAAATCTTTGGTAGCCTTTGTAACATCCAAAATGTCCAGAATGAGTATCGTATGAGTATCAATGTGCTATCAAAGGACAGAAAATATCTCAAGAATTTTTCTCAAAATGGCACATTACATTTTAAGATAAACATTGCACTTAGGATAAATCATCTGGAAAAGAAGGCGTAAGGTGTGGGAAGGAGATCTAACGCCACAAAAGCTGTTTTCAGTATTATTTAAGGGCTGCCACATGCAAGAACAAGACACAGTTCCAGAGGCAGAGTCATCTTCCAATATAGTGAAAAATGTATGTGAAATTGATCTTTAAACTAACCATAAGCACTACACAAATGCCAGTAGTCGTTACTGTCAACACTAATAAAACCTGATAATTAATGTAATCATGGGTAGGACTTTAAGGGAGAAAATAGAAAACTCAATGTAAAGAATAATTTTCTAATAATTAGAGCTGGCCATAAGAGTGGGATGTATTGAAAGTGAGTGGTCCAAGGCTCAATGGCTTTGACTTTCAAAAGCTTTTTCAAAAATGAAGACACATACAGTTTATTTCAAACTGATAAGCCTTTTGAGAACTAAAAGCAAAATTACATTTTATCTAATTCAAAATAATCTTATTGTAGTTTTCTTACCAGTTAATGAGTCTTTTGTATCATCGTCTTTAGATTCATCGGTTTCGGTACTATCATAATCGGATGACTGAGCAGCTGGCTCACAGGGGTGAACTGTCTGATCATCCATTACTTTAAGTAGTAAGAAGATAAATGTGTTCAGACAAGTAACAATAAAACCCATTCATAATAAGATACGCTCAGGAAAAGAAAATTAAACATATATCAAAAGAAATTCCATATTTACAAAGAAACATTATTTAGGCAATAAACTTGAGGGTGATGCCTATAAGTACTAGAGATTATAAAACTAAATGAAGTTGTTCAAAGTACATGTTTATCAAAATAAAAAAATAAGAATTTTAGAGAATGTAATACAAGTCCAATTACAAATTACAACCGATAAAGGAGTTTTTGAACATTCATCATTCATATTAAAATTAACTTTTAGTCTACTACTAAAATTCTAAGAGAAGTATATATATTAATATAAAAATTAAAATATAGGCAGAGTTTTTATAAACTCTTAATAAAGCAACATAAACATTTAGGAAATTAATGTTAAAGTATTTTCTACATTTTCCAAGTAGTTTAGAGGTTTGATTTTCTCTAAGAATTCAACAGATTCCAATTAAGTAAAAAATATCTAAAATTTTTGAAACATTATTTCAACTCATTTCTATTTTAATTTTGAAATGTTTCAAGTTAATTTATTTCTGAGATTTTGTTTTATGCATCATTAATATGTTGATTCTTACTACTGCTGTTACTAAAATAATATATAAGACTAAGAATAAATTTCATTTTAATGACTTTATCTTCTGTCGTGTCTTAAAAAAAATTTTTTTAACCATGACCACCTTGACCACTATGAAAGCTGTTACGCTTGCGGTAGGAATGCTGCTAACTTCTTCCAAAGCCAATTTTGTTAACATGTACCTTTTCCAGCTTCTTCAATGACTTGCCTCACTGCCTTCTTTAAACTGTTTGCCCGAAGCATTATTTCCCTTGGTCTGGTAGCTTTCTGGCAGGCAGGTTTTGAAATACCATCTGTGAGCTGTTCCTTGCTTTCACCCAAGGATTCTTCACTTGAAGATTCCACAGTATCTTCCTCCACAATGAGAGGGCCAATGCCCGGGAGGAGGGGAGCGGCCTGGGAATCTGTGTGCAGAGCCTGGAGCAGTTGTTCCAGCTTCTCATTTAGGATTGAACACTGAGAAAACAGAAATACAGCAATGAGAAAACAAACCGAAAAGAAGTAAGATCGGCAGACAAAATACAAGAAATTTTTATGTAAGATATTTTAAAGTTTAATCGTTAAAGAGAAAAACACTAAAATTCAAATGGCGACCACCTGTAATTTTATAGATGTTTTGGATCAGGAAGCACCTAATTGTAAAAATCTCCATTTAGTAGACACAGAAAATAATAATTTAAATGAATGATTTTTGATTTAGAGGGAAGATGCCTATGTCGATGTCTACTAAATATTAATAATTCATAATTTTTAAAAAGTTGACACAATTCTTATGTCATTTTATTGATTTATGCTTCTGGAACCATTCAGACTCTATTTCATGGGTAAAAATCTTTACAATCTTTGTACAGCTATTTTTCTTAAAAGAACACAACAGACACTTTACTATAAAGTGACACATTACATAAAAAATTATATACTACACAAAATTTTCTATATATTATACAAAACATTAAACTTTTTTTCTTTTAAGTAATTGACTTATGGCACCATTTTGAGTATCACGAACTGCAGATCTGGTTGAGTCTTGGCAAGCTCACCTGCAAAGCAGTGGTTTGCAAAGGAGTGAACAGTGCCCGGGAGATTATCAGCTCAGAGAAAGTACAAGAAGGAAAATGCTCAAGGATAAGGAGGGAAAAGAAGAGTGACACAGAAAGAAAAATAAGCAGTGGGCAGGTCCTTGTTTTTTTCTGCTTTTCTTGTATTACTAGGTGTGAAGAAACATTTAGGATTCTACCCCCAATATACCTTTTATCTCCACACGGTTCCCAGTTCCTTTCCTCCTCCACCTATCTGTCTTTGATGACATACAGAGAGAAAGTTAGAGTAGAAATAGTTTAGAGACAAAAATGTGGCCAGGGAAGGTTTCTGTTTTCTGAAACTCTCCACAGAGTGGAAAGACAAGAGAAAGAGGCCGAACACTTCAAATGTGTGTTTATTTCTATCTTCTTTTCCTTCCACTCAATTACACCACCATCTATAGCATGAATCTGGGGGAGCAAATTCTTTTTCAAGCCCAAGCTATCCAAGCTATCCAAGAATGCCCTAGCATGAACTTAGGAAAGCAAAGACAGTAGCTTTGAAGGTTGAGTAAACTGCTCTTATTTTAGCACCAAAAAGCTCATGAGGTGGAAAAAAATCTGTAAACAAATGCAAGAAACAGCACTCTGAAAGGGACCAAGGACTGTGATATCTAGGGAACCCAAGGAATCGTGCAGGGAAGGGAGCTTGACCGGCCAAAATGTGCCTGGACATGGAAAGTCATTCCTCTCCCCACTGGAACGGCAGCTGTACGGCCTTCTGCCCCTGGTCTGACGGCTATCATCTCCCCTTCGAGATGTCAATCCCTGGGAAAGGGATCCGAGTTATAAAATTCATTTGTCGGATGGTTTTAAGCAATGCAGTTTTCCCACTATTAAAGAGTAACCATAAAGTAGAATATTTTTTTAAATCCTCATATCTGATTGAAAAGTAATTTTTGTCTTGGTTAAAGATGTTTTGGCAGGAAAACCACTTAATCAGTTTAGGTTTAATACACAGTTGAATGTCGACATTGCGAGTAAACGACTTTCATATCCCTCTTACTTTACTGGCCACGGCGTCGGCTACAACAGCATTTTCCAAAGTTTTGTCATATGCCTTCTCGACTTTGGCCACGAAGTCCTTTACAGTTTCACAGAGCGTCCTTTCAGGAAAAGAAATTGTACAGTTCAGTAAACTTCAGAGGTCGATTTGCTTTGATTTATAAAATGTATTAAAAAATAAGCACAATTAGGCAAATTGTCAAATATCTGTAAAAAAATCTGGGTCATTTGTATATAAATCCAGGCTTCTATCTGCTGTGTATTCATCTCAGATAAGTTCAAGACATTCTAAGAGACAAATGCATACACAAATAAACCTTGCTCTATGTAATTTATGTTATAGTAGTTTTAACAGTAGAACAAGCTTTTCTCAAATATTTAAGTTATTAAGAAGAGTATTTTTAGATCCCACTTTTAAAAAGTGGGATTATCTCTACGGCTTATATATTTTCATAATAGAAAATGCAGTGTTGAACAAACAGGGTTAAGCTTATCACTTATGTTGTCACTACTGAACTACTATTCATCATGTGGGTACCGTGGTAATGTATCATTCCTGAAGAGGAAAGAGATTGTGTATTATGCTGGAAACTGACCTACCACTTGAATTGAGTTATACTCTCCATACACCCATTCATTTTTTTTCCTTAAGATAACCAATGCAATAAAATATGAATCTAATTTAATTTAGGTCTTGTTAGTGTCAGCAATATATGGTTTACTTGTTTGTTTCTTTTAATGACATTTGGCTTCTTTGCAATAGAAACAAACCAAAAGAAAAATAACATGAAACACTAAAAAAGGCTTTGGATCTGGTATTGGATTAAACAGTCAACAGAGTGGTATATGACTGGCTTTTTTTAAAGCAAGGGCTTACAATGATAGAATCAGACTATTTTAAAATCATAATATTGCTCCCTATCATTTATATAGATTGACGAATTTTAAAAAAAGAAAAACGGGTTTAGCAGTTACTTTTTCTATTTTACTTACAATTTTCTCCGGTAGGTGAGTGGCATAATGGTAAATTTCTAGATACTTAAGTATCATGAAATTAAGCCATTCAATAGATACAGGACACATATACATATATACACGCACATACGGGTGCACAAACACACACCACAAACCTTCACATTTATCATCTAGGAAATAAGCATTACTCCCAACAATTTTTGTTTTGATTGTTGTTTCTTGGCAACCATTTCTAGATTTCACTTGGACAAAAGGTAATATTTCCTAACCCTCAACCTTCTTAGTTGGCTTTTTAAACTCGAATTTCCACAGAGAATCTTCCTTACCATTTACTAGTGATACATTCATGTACTTCACCTCGAGTTTCATCTTCTTTGTTCATGTATAACATTTTACGGGATTTCTTGAAATATAAGTCGGGCTGTCATGAAATCTCTTCTTTGGGTTTTACTGACAGTTTCTCTAAGATGTGCTACTTTTGAGAGAGAGGAGATACTGGCATTCTCAAATCTCGGTGTAACTCCAAAACAGAGGTTTTACTTGCCATTGTTATAACGATATCTTGATATAATTTTCTCTTGGGTTTGTAAAACTGCATATGGCATAATATTATTAGGAGTAGGAGTAGTTTACTAACTCCTAGGACAGAGCCCTTCAGTCCATCAGCTTAGGAATGAGAGGGGCAAGAGAGGTGCCCTTCCTCGGTTGTGCCATGTTTCTGAGGCAGACAGAGGCTGAAGGAGACGGTAGGATCCTGTGGAACCCGTGGCCAAGAGAGCTGCAGAGTGGGAATAGCAAAGTCAGGAGAGTGCCTGCCATACACGTGTGGGAAGAATCCAGAGAAATGCTCCATCCAATGGTCCATTCTGGTCCATATTCCAGAAGGAATATAGGATATTTATATTCTGGAGGAATGAACTAACCTCCTATTACACTTAAATAGTGAATGTAAAGGTTTCAGAATAGAAATAAAATACATACTTAAAAATAGTATGATGTCAAAGTCATACCAACTCGGAGCTTGCATACTGGAGAAAAAACAATTTTAAGATGCATTTACTATAGTAACACAAAAGAAATTCTCTAACTATACACACAGTTTCCTACTTTATATATAAAGACTTCCAGAAAACGTGTCCAAAAATCCAATAAATGAAAGTGGAACATGGATTTTCCCATAGAACTAAAAAATTTTTAAATCCCTAATTATATCTTTAATCTGCTAGAACTTTTGATGAGATATTTCCAACCTTTTATTTCTTTAATCTTGTTCTCTTCCTTAAAAGTTGAACAGTCAATTGTGTACACCAAATATTCAGTTGAGGCTCACAGCAGTCCACATGTAACATATTTGATAATTTCTACCATCATCTCAACTATATTATATTGTGAGACATATACTTCCTTATGACTAGTAGCAATACCCTCATTTATCAGCTTTCCACTTATTTTTTTCTAAATATGGGCAAATGACAATAAAATATGCAAACACTACACTAAGATAAATATGGCTATACTGTCCAACAGAATCACGAATTGGCAGACAGGGTTATCCAATGAGAACCTGAAAAACTCATTTTTCATCTAATATAAAAAGTTCCAGTTAGAAATTAAAGATGATTTAGAAGTATCAATGCGTAATAAAAAAAAAAAACCCGAGCTATGTATGTGCTCTGAGGAAAGATTTTTTAACAATAACCTCACCTCATCTATTAAATGAGAAGGTTGCCTATATTATCTCTAAAGTGGATTCCAAATCTAAATTCTACACCTCTATGACAACGGCTCCAATCTTCTTGCCAGTTATCCCATTTTCTGAAAGTTTACACACAGAACAAATTGCATGTATTTTAAAAGTTGGGGGTGAGTAGAATGAGTGAGTAAAAAACCTAATTAACTACGACTGTTAAAGCTAGAAAAGTTTAAAAACTACTGACTAAATAAGAGAGACATATATTGCAGCCAAAGACAACTTATTTAATAACTCTGTTTTTCATTTTTATTAATAAATAGCACCTATTATTGCTAATTAGAGCTGGGATTCTCAGAAGATAACTCCTGTTACCATTTGGAATTGATAAAATTTCAAAGTCAAAGAAATGATGTTTTAACTTAACCTACATTTACTATATAAGTTAACCCACATATTATTAATAATTATGCTAATGGAATATAGCTTTTCCATAAGCATTTCAACGTTTTCAAAATAGCTGAAAACAGTTAAGGCTACTGGGAATTATTATTTATGAAATAAATAATAACATGCACAGGAGGGGTAAGACATTTTGCCTTAATACTCTATCATTCAACAAATAAGTGACATTAACACCTAAGAAGGCAATTCTTTATTTTATCTAGGTAGTGGTTATGTGTGTGTGTGTGTGTGTGTGTGTGTGTAGTATTTTTTTCAATCACTGAGTTGTACCCTTGTGATTTGGGCACTTTATATTTGTCATGCCTCAATAAGGAATTTTTTTAAAAAAGCAAGGGGAAGCATTACAGACTTTAAAAGTCTTAAAGAGGTATATCACCCAAATGCAATGTGTGAACCCTGTTTGGATTTTGATTTGAACAAATAAACTGCTTTAAAAAAAAAAATCTTCAAGATAACTCGGGGGAAAATGGGATATGGACTGAATAATATTGATGGCATTAGAGAACTATTATTGTCTGGTTACTGCAGTTGTAGTGGTTATCACGTCTGCCTCACATGAGGGCTATTATTTTTTAAATTTTAAAAAAGATTATATATATACACACACACACATGCAGTTGGCCCTTTAAAGAAGTTATATATATAATATATATTAATAATATATATAAACATACACACACAGTATATATACATACATATGGTGTACACACACACACACACACACACACACACACACACAGCTCTCCATATCCGTGGATTCCACGTCCACAGATTCAATCAACCACAGGCTGAAATATTCAAAAAACAAAAAAAAAATGGATTGTTGGTGTCTGTACTGAACATGTACAGACTATTTTTTTGTCATTATTCTCTAAACAATACAGTTTAACAACTATTTACATAGCATTCACATTGTATGAGGTATTACAAGCAATCTAGAGATGATTTAAAGCATATGGGAGGATGTGTGCAGGTTACATGCAAATATTAACACTATACCATCTTATATAAGGGACACGAGCATTGATGGATTTTGGTATCTGTGGGGATCCTGGAACCAATCCTCCATGGATACCCAGGGATGGCTGTATACCAAAAATGGAATAAAACGATTTCTGAGATTTGCTTAGAGATACTGTAAGCAAATCTTACTGTAGCAAAATAAAGTGGCGACTAGGTGGCAAAATGTATATAAATACTGGAGCTGAGTGATGGGTATGGTGGGAAATCATTATCCCAGCCTTTCTACTTTTATATGTTTGAAAATGTCCATAAAAAATAAAATTAAAAATATATTACTGGTATAAAGTTATTACATATTGCTGTCTCTTTTCTCTCTTGAACTTCTTTATGACAATCTTCTAGAATTTTAATCTGGGGTTGTAAAGGCAGGGAAGCCAGGCAGGTCTGGGAACACAGGTGAGTGACAAGAGGGGACTAGGGTTTGGAAGGGAATCTGCCCCAAAGGGAAATACGCTACTGGGGAGAGACTCAAACCTAGGGCTAAGAGCAGAGCCTTAGACAAGGAGTCCAACCAAGGTCTAAATAGTTTGAAATGTAATTGGGTAAAACAGGACGTGATGATACATAATTTAATATAGTACCCTATAGTTTATGAGCTCTATATTTATTTTATTACTCAACTTAATTCTCCTAACAGTTCCATGAGGGAGGAATAATAAGTATTCCTTACATTCTTATACTTGTAAAAACAGACATAGATCACAAAGCTGGCAAATGGTGGAGTCTCAGCTAGGACCCCGGATTTATCACAATTTAGCACAACACTGTGGCTTACTCCAGTGGTTTTCAAACCATTCTTCAGAAATACTTCAAGGATCCTACAAATGCTCAATTCAAATTACATTCAGAAATACAGGACATAATTTTTTAAATGCTCAAATGATCGTTAGAAACATTAGAGACAAATAATACGTTAACTTTGACTTTAGAATTCACTAGTTTTTGTGCAAATATTGGACTAAAGTATCTTCTGCCATTTTTATTTAACTGAAGACAATTTCCTTACAATCATGTAAACAAAATAAAATACAGAAATATTGGAAGCTGCACTGAATATACAACTTTAACTGTCATCTATAATCTTATTTGCTTAATTTTTCTCATTGGTGACTAATAATTCAATCTTATTCAATTTATTAATACCAAAAAACAGAATTTTAATTTTTTTAATATTGGAATTCTGTGTAAGATTTTATTTGAGAAAATATTTCCACTGCCAAAAATGTTATACTACCCAGGGACTGCACAGGTATTAAGAGTAAGAACGATAGGGAAAGAAAAGTGTGGCTGCCATAACCATTCTGTTCACATCTGCTGAAATTTCATAACATGAATTCCATTTAATTAAAAACATATAAAATGTATAGGAGGCAGTTAATCAAACACATGAAGGTCAATATAAAGGCTTTGCTAACACATCCAAACTATAAAAGGTGGCCAGATAAAATATTTACTATATTAAATATATAGTAAATATTAACTATATTAAAACAAAAAAAATTCTTTTATAACTTGTTACACTTTAAATAAGTTTCCATTTAGACTTTCTATCTTTCCTATAAAGACACATTTGATTCACAGGGGAAAGGTAGCAAATTCAAACGTCTACAGGGAACAGGCAAATTAACTTAGGCGCATGAACTGGGCCTGGGATAAGAAATACAATACGAAGTGCTGAGGCCTGGGACAAACTAGAGATTTGTATATTTCTCCATAGAGCAATACAATTCATCAAAAAAACCATCCAAACAAACAAACATAAAGCAACCAGCAGCACAGCCCAAAACAGAGGCCCGCCTCTGCCTGGGCCAACCAGTGTGCTTTTCCCGTGTCCTAAGCCATTCAACTCTTTTTCCTATTATTCAGTTCTGTTTCCTATTCCTGGAGGGTGTGTCATCAAAAGCAATTGTCACAGTTGTACTTTCGTCACACGTAAATTTGTTTATAATGATTTATCTTGTCTTTTCTAGACTTTTTGCAAATTAAGTAAATATATACTAAAATTTGTGTATTTTTTCCTTCACCACTTTCCCACTCCCTTTCTTTCCTTTTTCCCCTTCTTTTTCTCCTCTTTTTCTGCACAATAGTAATACTTCCTTGCTAAGCCAGATCTTTTAAGCATCCTTTTGCTTATCAATTGAAAATTTCAGTTTTTTTACCCCCTCCCTCTAGTTGGCTTTTCAGTTCTCTTGACATCAGCATAGCATGCGTCAAAACTAAATTCTAAATTCCAGCCAGGCAACATTTGGGATAATAACATCAACTAAGTAGCTTTGGCTCCACGTACGGAATCAACTTAACTAAAATCTGATAACTTTGAATTAAAATATAATTACGCAATGTAAACATGCTGAGAAATGTCATTTTGAAAAACCTGATCATTGCTTTCCTTTTACTGATGTAAACAGTTCCTAAATAGTAGTGTTATGGAAATAATGAATTATAATAAAATGTGTTTTCCATATTATAATTAATCAGAGATACTTCCTTAAAGAGACATTTAGATTAATTAATCTCCAGACACTTATTATACCTTTTTGACAAAAATGTTTCAAATTAAGCATCAAAAAATGTACCCTCTAAATATACTCCAGTGTAAATAAGATGCTAATGCGATTTTAAAAAATCAATTCAAATTTAGTATATCTAATTCTATAAACTACTTCACAGATATTTTTTGAACAGAAAAATCACAAAGAAATGACGTAAATGGTAGCAACCAGCTTCCCCTTCAGTTTCACCATATGATTATTTCGTGACTTAAACTCCACGACTCACTTGGCAGATGATATGACCACTGCATGTTCATCAGAATTGAGGATTTTTGTAAGATGAGTTGCAACTGAGTCTTCATAAATTGTCATCTGAAAAGAGAAAAAAACCTACACTGTATTATTGTTGCCGGCATTTATACAACTCAGTTATTACTGCTCCAGAAATGGAACCATTCCTGCAATATGTGAGATAGAGCAATGGCTATAACGAAATAGATAAAAGAATCACTATGCAAAATAGATTAAATATTTCCTTTCTTTGAAAGACTTTTTGGAATTCTTAATTTAAATTCTTAGAAAAATCCATAAAAGCCTTTTTAAAAATTTTTAAAAGATCAAATACCTAAATACGTTAATACAAAGAATTGCTATAAATTAGTGTAGTAAAAAAGCCAATCTAATAAAAAACGTGCAAAAAACTAGAAATTTAAATATGAGAAAATGCAAATGGTCCATAAACAGATGAAAAAGTATTCACGCTCATCAGCCATCGGGCAAGTGCAAACTAAAACCTCAGTGCAGTACCACTATACCATCCGTACACCAGAATGGCTGGAAGGAAAACCACAAATGGAAAGTGTCAAGTGCTAGCAAGGCTGTGGAGCTACACAACTCTCATGCACCGCTGATGGGAGTGCAAATTGATAAAAATACCCTAAAAACCTTTTGATAGTATCTATTAAAAGTGAACATATGCATTAATACCACAGGATTCAGAAATTCACTTCTACATATATACCCAAAAGAAACGCCGACGTATGTTCATCAAAAGACATGTACTAGAACGTTCACAGCAGCATTCATTCAATAATAGAAGGAATGGGAAACTGCAGTACATTTGTGTAAATGGAATATGATGGGACATGACAATGAATGATTTACAGCTATGCCACTATGTAGATAAATCAAACACAACGTTGAGTGAAAAGATAATGAAACGAGAGAGCATAAAAAATGATTTTATTTTGCAAAGTACAAAAACAGGTGAAACTAATCTGTGCTGTCAGGATAGTGGTTATTGAGGTGCGAGGTGTGTACAGTGACTAAGGGGGACACATGGAGGTACTTGAATGCTGTCCTTAGTGTTGATTACATAGGTTTGTTTAGTTTGTGAAAATTTACCAAGCTGTATGTTTATGATATACACACTTTTCAGTAGGTATAATTCAATAAAAAGTTTTTTAAATGTTTAATGCACTGTCATGCAATCATGTAAATAAATATTTCCCTTAAATAATAAAATGATCGAAATGCCAAAAGTGTCCATACACCCTTTCTATTTGACTCAAATTTTAATATCCTGTTGAAAGAATATATCTTCCCAACATGTAAAAATGTACGCAACATTTAAACAGCCTCATATTTAGAGCCTTCCATCAAATGTTTGCATCAAATGTTTGCATGTCACACAGCTCGAAATTTTCTCCTATAAATGGTCTGTACTATGCAAGCTGGCCTCCTAAGCTCTTCTGCCTGACTCAGATGTCTCTTCACTGCTTTTTACCAATTAGCATCAGTTTATTCACACTTAATTGAAGATTCAATTAACATCCCTCCCTACATAAAGCCTTCCTGACTAGCCTCTTCCCAAAGGAATCTCACTGCTAATTTACATTCAATTCCACCCGTGGGTAATCAGGTCAGTATGTTACTCTTTTAAATTTCTATCTTCTATCTTTCAAAGTTAGACCACAATATGGGGAAGCAATTTTACATCAAAGAAAGGAGTGGAGGGCAGGAACTCCAAAGTTACACACAACACTGTACTGACCCGCAAATCCACTCTATTGATCTCTTTGTTTGAACACTAAAAATTGCATCTTTACAAGATCGCAAAAATGAAAATACATCTAAAAATGCAGAAAAGAAACATGTTTTTCAGATATTTTCTCCGCAGCATAGAAAATATTTTAAATGATCACTAATGCCATTAATTAATGAATTAATTAATGTCCATTAATTAATTGATGTCATTTGATTAATGCCATGTGAAACTTACACTTAAAAATCCAAGTTTTTGTCCGGTAAAAATATTCAAAGACAAAAATCCAACCTCTTTCAGAAGAAAATGAAATAACCTCTATGTAGAAAGGATAAAATTATTGATATCACTTATTAACCTATTATGTAGTCACTTAGCAGGGTCAGGAAGGTAAGTAATAAAGAGTTAACATTCAGTATTGTGCACCAAATACTATGATTAAGCACTTTGTATATAGGTACCCCTTTAATTGTTCTGTTTTACAGTCAAGGAACCTGAAGCTTAGCTGAGTTGAGTGATTTGCCTAAGACCCACAGCTACGTACGCTCAAGCTAAGAAGGACAGTTTAGCTTACTTTTATTGCAGTTTTCAAGGTGAAAAAGTCACACACAGTAAAGTGCATTCCTGGTGTCAGCAAGACAGTGTTCAGGCCCTAGTCAGGGCCATTCAGAACACTCATTTAATCTGTAATCTTAAAGTATGCTATCCATTTACTATAAAAATAAGTTTTAAAAAATAAAGTTTCATTCAAAACCCTTTTGCACTAAAACAATTAGATTCCCTTCACATTCTTACAATTGTACCTCATATTTAGTGATTATATGTAAGTGATAAAAGTAAATTATCTACCTTTACTAAATATGCTAGGGAAAAGATATTTTTGAAGTATGTAGAACAAAAGAATTCCCCTTTTTGTCTTTTTGGAAAGAAAATTAATGACATTTATAAAATGCAATTAAGAAAAAGACTGGTTTCTATAAAAACATGTATTATGTTTACAGTCAGAATAATATTACAACTAAAAATGCTGCTTGGAATAAAGTAGTAAATATATTAATTTTTAGTAGAGATTATCTCTGGGTGATATTACTATAAGTGACTTACTTTCTTTATCATATAATTTTGTATTTTCGAAATTTTTTAGAAGCAGTTTTTGCTACTTTTATATCAGAAAAAGTTTTAAAAATGTAATTATCTTCTCTAAGGAATAGCCCCGTATTTCTGGTTATCATCCCTTGCCTTTGTTTTGACAAGATCATAATTTTCTGAATGACAAAACAAAGATTTCAACTGTAAAATAAACAGATACATTTTCCTAAAGGGAAAAACAAGCTTTCACAGATCAAACGGTCTTAATGAGTCAGAGAATAATCCTTTGAAAGTCAGGTTCTGTTTTAAATCTCCGCTGCTTTGAGGTTTAATCAGAATGCTGAATCTTTAAAAATGTCTAAAAACTTTAGTCCTCCGTGGTTTGTGGCAGGGACGGAGTGAAGTGGGCTCTTTCTTCCTTTGTTTTATGTGGGTCAACAGGCTTAACCCGGAGACCTGTCCTACTGCCCCTACTGTTCAAAGAGCAGGCAAAGCAGTAAGACGGAAGTCGTACAGTGTTCTGGCCAGAGTATCAGTGTGCTTGGAGATTGTTTGAGGGAGCTGGGCTAATACCTAACAATCACATGGGTGCTCCTGGCCAATGCAGAAGCCGAGTACAAGCTACCAGGGAACTGTTACCAGCTGGCCTTCCTAGAGCACAGCTGATAAAAAGGAAACAGGGAGGCAGAATATTCAGGGAGAACTGCATGCCCAGTGCTTTACACACATTTGTTATGTCATTTAATCCTCACAATTCTGTAGCCTCATTTTACAGATGAAGTAACAGAGGCTCAGGAAGGCCAGTGACTGGGCTAAGTTCCTGTTCCCAGTGTGGGTGGTCACGGAAGGACTCTAACCTAGACCTACTTATAGTCCGAAGGAAAAGACTATAAGTAGCTAAGTAGCATACTCCAAAAAATAAAAATAAAATTAAATAAACACGTTAACATATCTTATGAGTTCTCTCATGTTTTTCAAGACATCTACCCCATTCCAAATGACAAACAGAAAAAGGGTTAAGTCTCACATAAAATTCTTCTGATGCTTCTGGAGGTCCCGGAAGTAGAGAAGCCTTTGGTGGCAATTTGAGTTCATACGTCATTATACTCCACCTGAAGGAAGAAAAATCTTCGCTCTAAAATTCCTTTAAAATTGAATAAACTGTTCCCATCTCATATATATATATATATATTTATATTCATGAACTATGGTTTATTGTATCTTAAAACAGCCAAAAATGGGGAAAGAGATGGAATTTTGGTCATTTCATAAAACGTTGAATTTATAATTTATGATTTCCACATCATACCATTTCTCTTATTAGTGGCTTCCAAATGTTTTAAGGCCAGGCCCATAGTAAAAAACGTACATGTGTAATAACACTTCCCCTTCTCCATTAGGTGCAATGTATTCTGACTTTTTTATTCTACTTTTCAAATAATGCTCATTATTTACTTATTAGATTACAAATTATAATACCAATGACTCACAATCCAAAGTTCTAAAACAATGTCCAAGATTAAATAAATGCATACTATCTATGAAAAGAAAATTAGTGAAATATTCCTTCTTAAATTAAGAAAGAATGAATATAAGGATGGGATTAATGGGGAAATATTAATAATATGTAATTGAAGCAAATTTATTCCAATTAGCTATAAGTATTAATTTCAAAGCAAATATTGAATCACTTGGTGTTAGAGGAAAGCAATCAACTCAGAATAAGCCGTCTTCTACCTAAAATAATGATTTCCAGATTTGGGAAGAAAAAGTAGGCAAGAACATTATCAATAAAAGCAGTACTATTAACACATGAATTTTAAGAAAAGCGTAACACAGCTGAAACCAGTAATAGAACCTACAAGAAAGTTCCAAGATCAGTATTTAAACAGAGCCTAGTGTATCATTAACACTAATGAGAATAAATCTTTGCATAAAAATCGACATTCCCAGAAAATTCCCCAATAGACATATATGTTAGGATATGTAAACTGAATAGTGCTACTATTCAACTCTTGACATGAAAATACTATAAAGAAATTTATATTTGAGCACCAAAAGCCATTCATCCATCCATTCATTCATTCATCCATACAGTAGATAGACTATACTGAGCATCCCAAAGTGACAGACAGGGTCTGGAAACACAAGGGTGAGTAAGGCTTCCCTAATGAAGCTTATATTCCAGTGCAGAAAACAGGTATAATACAAGTAAATAAAACAATTAAACTTTATAAATACCCAACAGGGAAACTGTACTCAGAGACACAAAAGTCAAGCTCCTTATAGCTGAAGTTACTTCTCGGGTCAAAAGACAGTTGAAGAAATGTGAATGTCTCAATTCCTTGCACCTTCCAGGTTACACCTCTCCCGTCCAAAGGAAATGGTCGGAGCAGATGAAACAGGAGAAAGTGGTAGCAAGAGATGATAGAGTGAGGAAGAGACGAATATTGGTGCCAGCTAAGCAGAGTTACAGGCCAGAAGCTCAGGACCCATTTGGCACTTACACGCATTAAAGGGGAGAGAATGCAATATTGAGAAAAGACCTCGGGATTCCGGTTTATGGTGCCAGTTCGATCACTTATTAGTTATATAACTTAGATAATGTAAAAACCTCCTTAGCCTTTTTACTAGAAAAATGGAGAGGACAATATTAGCTATCTCTAGGAGTACAGCGATGATTAAATGAGACAATATATAAAGTAAAGCAACTAGTAGATGTGCCAGGAAGACAAAAATTATTAGTTGCTCTTACTCCCACTGTCTCTACAAACTTCAATTTTCACCTTTATAAAATAGTCATAACAATGCTTTCGAGAGCCACCCACATTGTTGTTTTGAGAATCAAATAAATTAATAGAGGAAAACCTTATTTAATTTGGAATATTAAACAATGATTTTTTTTCACCTGTTCTTTACAAACAGCAAATTAATAAGGAACACACAAGAACAAAATATGCTTATGTTTCCAATAATGGTTCTAGGTTTTTGAATCTCCTTTGAATTTTTTTTTCTTGTGTTTTTTGCAAGCCTGTAGATATCAAGGAATTTCACCAAGGGGTTGTTGTTTCTTGGCTAAACACTGGAGAAGTGATTTTCTGTAACACACCAGGGAAAAGCACAACCCAGGGTGGAAGAAATGCCTAACAGCTTTTCCTAGGATAAAGTGAGAGTGATCTTTAAATGTGCAATAAAGAGAGCATTTAAAATACTATGTGTTTGGTAAACACAAAATTTGACAGTTGTCTGGGAAGTCACCTCGGCTCTTTTACGCATACTGTGATTTTATTGATTTCCAGTTTTTTTCTCCCCAGCTTTAGTAAGGTATAGTTGACAAATAAAAATTGTATATATTTCAGCTATACAAACTTGATGTGTTGATATACATATACATTGTGAAATAATCACCATCATAATGCTAATTAACATATCCATCATTTCACATAGTTACCTTTTTCTTTTCTAACCTTCGAGCTCTTTTAAAGACTAAATCCAGCACCACAGTAGATTACAAACCTTTATGCCCACAAACTACTGGCGTGTGCCTCTCACGCGCGCATTTTGGATAAACACAAACGCTCTACTGCCCAGCTCTCTTTTAAAATATTCTGTCCACAAAAGAATCAACCATTGCAATTTTACCTTATGACAGGCAAGGTTACAATTAATTAGGTTACAGCTCCTCATTTTAGAGTAATTACATTTTAGATTGGTGGCTCCCTGATGAGATTTTGTTATTTTCGGGAAGAGTTCCACAGATGGCTAATTCTATCAAAGTTGTTTTGATTCACATAAGCTCAAGTTTATAATGATATTTTGACATTTGTCTTCTGCTTATGGCAGAGGGTGGAGAATGACTGCTAACTAAGTCCTGTTGTTCCCTTTTCCCAAATTCTAAACACCTCCTCCATAATACTCAGGGTATACACATTGTGATTTCTTTTTTATACATAGACATTCGGAGAGAAAGCAGTTAAGAGATGTGATCAGGAATAGCATAAATCCAGTGGCAATTCCTTCATCTGAAGCTGTCTTCCTAATACTTCCCTGTACCTAGGAAAGGATTTTTTATTTTTTTAATATTTAGTTCTTTGTTGGGTCAATTCATTCTTTTTTTTGAGACAGGGTCTCACTGTTGCCTGGGCTGGAGTGCAGTGGTGCAATCACATAGCTCACTGCAACCTCGAACTCCTGGGCTTAAGGGATCTTCTTGCCTTAGCCTCCCAAATAGCTGGGACTATAGGCGCATGCCACCACACCTGGCTAATTTTTTTATTTTTTGTAGAGATGGGGTCTCGCTATGTTACTGAGGCTGGTCTTAACTCCTGGGCTCAAGTGATCCTTCCTCCTTGGCCTCCCAAAGTACTGGGATCACAGGTATCAGCTACTGCACCCAGCTTATTCTTAATATGCATGATTAAAAAAAGATATTCTAATAAATCTAAAGGTGTTTTGTTTTTGTTTTACCGAGAGACACAGCTTTCGGTATAATACAGAGGTGTGTTCCCAAATCTAAAGACGTTTTTAGCTTTTCTGAAACTGCAAAGTAACAAGAGCCTACCTATTATGCATATCAAAAACTCCCCCAAAATTAATTATTTTAGCTTTCTGATCTGAACAGTAAATAAAAGTAAATAGTATCAACACACTCTTCTATCATTAAAATAATGGGTTCATCGGATTAGTTTTTTTTATGATTCATTCATTCGCTCAAAAAATACCTTCATGGAGCATCTTCTCTGCGCCAGGGCCTGTTCTCCTTTGATCTCAGGGATGAAACAGTGGACAAGACCAGGAAATCTCTGCCTTCGTGGGACTTCTAGTCAGTATAATTTATATTTCAAAAAAATGATTTCGGTATGTCATTTTCAATCTACTATTAGCAAAGAATGCACTCTTACCTGTCCAGCATTTTAGTACTGGCCCGTTCCAGCTTCTCGAGTATCTGAGGAAGTTGGGTGTCATCATCATATGAGCCTCCCCAGCCAAGAACTCGAGCAAGGTCATTTCCTGTACCCAAAGGCAGTACTCCCAGCTGACACTAAAAGATGGTACAATAGGGAAATGTTCAGACAAATTGAGAAATAGGGGCTATTGCATTTCTGAATATGTTAGCATGCATTCATGTTAACTACCCATAAAAAGAATTAGCACTTGCCTGTTTATTCAAGTTGAGCTTATCAATTTCTGACAAAACCCAACCTACACTTCCATCTCCTCCACACACAAGAATCCGGAAATTGTCAAACTTCTGAAATAATCTTAAGCTGAAAGTAAAAAGCATTTCATTTTAGTATAAAGAAATAAAAATCATTTTCCTCGATTCTTTGCTATTCTGTATTTATTGGTATTTACACTCAGATTAGATATAAGAACTCCTCCTACATATTAACTATACCGTAAAAATTACTTTAGGTACAATTTTAACTCAAGAAAATTTCTGAATCATAAACAGTGAAGGGAATTATGAGTAGAAATGAAGATAAAATTAGGAGGAAAGAGGAGTGAGAAACAAGAAAAGAAAAAAGCAGCAGAGACCAGGAAAGGTAAAGTCATACGAGACGGTGAAAGTAGTGGTTTTTCCCTTTCCGTTACAAGGATAAATTATTCCCTTAAGAATTACAAACCATGGGTAAGGAATCCAGGGTCCTGGTGCAGCACTGAGTGGCACTTGGGCAGTTCCTACAGAGACCAATGTTTTAAATACCACTCTTAGAACCCTCAACTCACTTTTCCTCCTTCTCTTCTCCTATTCTCAGGTCAAACCTTTACTTCTATCTTCCTTCATCTCAACTTTTGACACATCCCATCTCCTACAAGTGCCTTTGTACATCCCAAGTATTGTGGAAAATCTGAAAAATGTTTTAGAGGATCAATCTCAAGAAGTTTCACAAAGAGATCCTTGGAGTCTTAGAGGATGAATGGGAAAAATAAATATGAAGACTATACAATCATGGAACTAGAAAGATTATAAAGCAGATGTGTTAGAAAGGGAGACAAAACCACCCCAGAATGGCAGAGACAAAGAAGGAGAGAAGAGAGGCTAGAGGAGGAAACTCTAGGACCCCAGCAGAGGACAGGAAGGATGTGCATGGAGAAAAGGAAGATGGTGGGAGTCAGTGAGAGACCCACACCGATGTGGCCAGAAAGTCCCGAGACTTGGCAAGAAAAAGGCACCAGAAACAGGAAGGCAGATCCCGAAGGGACAAAAGTGAAAAGAGGCACAAAGAGAAGACAGAGGAAAATGTCATATAAAACATGAAAGGCCTTGTGAGGCACTGGTATCTAAAATCCCCATTTCTACTTCTGTGTTCATGCTTTAAGGTAACAGTGGAACCCAAGAGAAAAGCTGAGTTGGCCTAAGTAAATCATATAGAGACTGAAGACACAATAGCACCTCTTAAGAAAATCATATATATACAATAAAAATGTATTAAAAAAGTTCCTCAAGGTATATTCCCCTCAATGAAAATATTTAGTTCATTTTTTTTCGGATTTTAAATAATGAAATTCCAGAAAGTTAAAAAGAACAGTCAACAAAAAGTATTTCTTTGTTATTTTATATGAATTGAGTCTGACAAACTGTCCTTGAGATTCATGATAGTACCTGTACTTTGGTGAAATAATTGATTGTTTATATTACATATAAATCAATCTTAGCCTTCCGGGCAAATCATTTCCTAATGTTATTTTTGTATTCTATATTTAGGCAAGTTGATCTTTCTTGCAGCTAAACAAACAGTATCATTTGATACAGGATATATTCTAAAACATTTTCTAAACAAATTTTGGAATTTGTCAATTTCGGTATAAATTTTGGAATTCATTCAAGGGAGTTGCAGAACTAACAAGAAGTTTGTGTTAAAACTTATAATTAGAGCTTTAAAAAGAGAAGGAGTTTAGAGGAATCTACAATTTTCATGAGCTGAAAAGCCAGACACATTTCATGTATACCGTGACATTTCATTCAAATACAATTAATCAATAATCAATTACCCTAAATGAGGACCTCCATTCATTAAATCAAACACCTGAGCTGGATTTAGCAACTGTTTAAAACGACGCAGGAACTTTACTCCCTGATTATCTCCACTCTTAGAATTGACAAAAACCAACAGAGGACTAACACAGAATGAAAACGTGGCTCTACAGAAACCTGTCAAAAAAAAACACAGTACACGATCAATACATACGGCTTTCTCTTTTGAATCAGTAACATTCAAAGAAAAGAAGATAAATTCATAAAAACAAAGAACCTTGTTTATTACTGAAACATTAAGTTATAATTTAGCTTCTAAAATGGAAATAGGTTAAATATTTACATACTAAGTATACAGAACTTATCTTTTTAAAAATATGCTGTATAATGAAAACCATACCAAAGATGACATTAATAAAAGTATTAATCACAGAAAATTTGAAATATACCAATTGCTTTAGCTATACTTAATTATAAGAAAAACTAATCACAGCCTATAAATTCATATTTGTCAAACAATTCATATGTTCATATTCAGTATTTTAAAATATTTTAACAGCTCCTTGCTGAGGCCTGGGAAAATATTTTTAAACTTATAGTAAACAAAAGAACTTTGATCTATTAGTGCAGGGCGGAAAGACCTGTTAATAGCACAGGTTAAAAAAAAATCACATCTTTTGAGGTTTATATCCTTATATCTAAGATATCTATTGGCATAAATTATATTAAAAGTTTGAAAAATATAAAGAATGATATCAATGCAGGGCATTAAAAATAGTACAGTTCTCCCTTGGTATCCATGGAGAATTGGCTCCAAGACCCCCATGGATACCAAAATCCACAGTTGCTCGAGTCTCTTACATAAAATGGCATATTAAATGGTAAAAGCCTTTTGTAATATGGCTTGCTTAGAAAGAAGTTATTAGTATGCTATCCCAAAATCAGTGTTGTAAAGGGGTTCCTCAGCAGTTACAATTAAGTTGTAAAATTCTGGAAAAAGTGCATTATAGGAATATAAATTCCTGTAATGAAATTATAGGAAAATAGATTTTAATAACAGCCATGCTAATGGGAAGTTTCAATTATGGAGGGAAAAAAATGCTTATAAAAATTAACCTTTTCAGATTACATTTCCATACAGAATAATGATCTTATTTTATTTACTGAAACATTAAATCTAAAAGACTTATACACAGTAATCTCACCAACATGTTAATAGCTATGTTACAACTTTCATTTAAATATAGTCTTTCAAAATTCTTTTAAATGTACTGTTTAGCAATTTAAACGGAATTATTTTATAAAAACTGACCAGAGTAACCAATTACAGTTATATTTATTCTAGGAAAATAAATGTACATATCAACATTAAATATGCCAGAAATATACATACTTACACTACTGCTACATACCATCGGAATCGGTGCTGTTTAGTGCAATCGGAGGTATGATAGATACTTTACATTGGCCAAGTGGACATATAGGATGGTATAAATCTTTGCAGGCAGTGTGTACCTAATAACAAACAAATAAACCTTCAAGAATCGTAAAAACAAATTTGATAATCTAGGGTCAACTGCATCACAAAATGTTCAGTAATTCATAAACTGCTTTAATGACACAATATTCATGCTTCTAAGGAACAGATTAAACATTCCAGGCATGGGAATTTGATTTTGGTTTATGCAGTGCATCTTTGTGATTGTCTCAGGAAAGAATATATGGTCAATGAATACCTGGTGAAGGCAAGGAGAGAGAACGAGAAGAGAAGGAGTGTAGAGGGGAAAAGAGAAAGGGAGGGGGAAAGAGAGAAAGGCAGAAGGGAAGAAGAAAGGGAAATAGAGAGAAAGGTAGGAAGCGAACCAGTATATCAATATCACTGTCCAAAAAAATTAATTGGTGACATCTACCTTATAAAATTCTTATAGAAAATTTAATAAAATCAAATAAAATCTGTAATGTGCCTGGCTCTGTCTGCAGTAATCCTATAACTTTCTGTTCACATTTCTTTTATGATCTTTTCTTATTATTATAGTTACAAGGATGCCTATGCCTATTTTCTCAGCTAGACTATTGTTCTGCGAGGGAAAGGAACGGAATGGCCATGGCAGGTACTCGGTAAACGTGCTGAACATTTCAAGGTCACTCAAGATACTTTTCAGAACAAAAGCAGGGCTTAGTGAGTAGGACCCAGGCAATTTAGAATACTTTGTGTACATAGCTAGAGAGCCTTTTATATGTTTTAACCAGTACAAGCATACACTTCATCAAGCACTTATTTAATATGGCTTTATTTTGTTAGTCCTTTTAGAAAACCGACACACTAATTAAATCTGTATTTTTCAAAACTTTTAAGAGAATAACTGAAATTCAATTGTGATTCTTATTCTGCTAGTGAGCTGGTTTTGGACAGTTTCCTATTATGAGTTACAATAATTAACAATCCAAATGCGTTTGAGAAAAATTAGCATGCACAGATAGTTTCAGAAGGAATTAAAAAATGTATGAGAATCATGGTACAAAACAAAGATATTTAAAATAATGCTAAAAGGGAAAAGCAAAAGATAAAATTGTATCTTCACTGTTTTTACAGAAAAGGTAAAACTATGTCCCAGAGACTGGACAACAGCTGGAAAAATTACGAGCTGACTCAATAGGGATGTGGGAACTATGGGCTTTTTGGTTTGGGTTTTTGTTTTGTTTGTTTTTTTTTTTAACTGCATGACTATGTTTTAGGCACTAGATATCCTGCTGTTAGAAATGTATATTTTAAAGGCAAAATAATATTAATACATAAACAGACAGATGACAGTGTATAGAAAGTGCCAGACTAAGCAAGGTATTACAGGGTGATGGATGGTGACTCAGAAACCAGCATGTCTAACTTAAACAGGGGGAAGCAGGAATGATGTCACAACGAAGATGAGATTTGAGTCTGCCAGGAAGAAAGAGGCAAAAGACATTCCAGAATGCCCCCCTTTTACCACCTGTGATACCACTGCTACTCTATTTGTGAATTTTTTTTTAAATTGGGAGTGAGTAGAGGGAGCAAGTAAAAAACCTAATTAATTCCCACTGTTAAAGTTAGGAGAGTTTAAACTACTGACTAAATAAAAGTAGATTATATACATATATATATATGGCAAGGAAAGACAACTTACATAAAACCTTTCTAAAATAATTCATTGCATACATGATACGTTTTCTTTCTAATAGGTTGGAAATGAACAGCTGAAGCTCTGGAACTAGAAAAATAGACTGGAGTAAATGTACACACTGATAAAGATAGCAGGAAGGGCTCTCAGTGGTTGTGCCCCCAAAAAGAAATTTCAGGTGGGATGATGATTTAAAATCTCATTTATAGGTAGCGCTCCTTTAAAACAAAAAATGGTACAAGAGGCTTTTAGCGGTTAGGATGGTACTAAGATTCCAAAGAGAGACCTCTATTACAGTCTATATATTAAATTGCATAAGAGAAATAAAGAGTAACACACCTATAGCTAATTAAAGAGGCAACTGATGAAGAATAACAAAAACATGAAGACAAAAAAAATCACATTTGACTTAAAATTTAAAAAGAAACACAGAACTATTAGGCTTAACTGAAAAGTTGTAGGACTTCTTTTCTTTTGTGGTCTATGGAGACAATCTCATTGATTAGGAAACCAACACATCACACTCACATCCCTTACGTTTGCTGATCTATATCACACTTACCACACGCAGTGGGTTTTCCACCTTCTAAAATTGGGGGCTGAATTCCAAATTTGGGCCAGCAACTAGACTCAAAAGAACACCAAACAGATCAGCCCCAGTGCAAGGCGATCACTGTCACTGAAGGACAGAATCGTCCAGCGCTGCGATGAGCGCTTACAGCTATGGCTTCCTCCCCCTGTGGCTTTCAACCCCACGCCACCGTCTGTGTGGTCTCCTTCCTGCTCTGACTATCCTCACGCAGGCCAGAGGCACTGTCCTCGCCACGTCTGGAATGAAACCATTCCTTGCTGCTGGCCCCACATTACAATGTACGTGTCTCTCACCCCTTTCTTGCACATGCAAAGATATTTTTAAATATTTACTTATTTAATATAAATGTATATAATTGAAATTACATCAGTGCGTGGCCTATAAAACTCAGTGTTCTGTCAGAGGACACACATGGGGTTGTAGCAAAATTACATTTTGCATGTCAACCAAAATTTGGTGACACACCAGGAAGGGCTTTCTGGGTACGACAGGTGGTAGAACAGGCCTGAAAACATCAAACCACTGTGTGGATAAAGCAAAATGAAAATCAATAAAACTGCAGGAAAGAGATCCTGAGACATAGAAAATATACGGACAAGAATAAGTATCACAAAAAGGGCATTTGAAAACATGACCGCATTGGAAGAAATACACTTTAAGAAAAGAAGAATGTCACAGTAGGGGGTGTGCATTACCAGACTCTGCTCTGCCATAAATTCTTTGCTTTTTCTATAAACCACATAGATGACAAAGGTAGGGAAAGAAGCTAATTAAAAACGATGAAACGATTCCAAAGCCCTCACCATCGTTTTACACCAAAGGCATTTCCAATCTTGTAGCCGGAGAACACTGCCGCACGTTTTGTCACAGACAGCACATTTGGCACTCACAGGCAAGTTGCCCTCGAGCCACTGGTGAGGCATAGCGACCTGTGGAGCAGGAACAAAGGGCAGCCAGAGTGAAGACGGTGGCAGGCACCATGCTCACCCTAGGGAAGGTGCTGAGTGACTTCTTACACTAGGGAATCGCTAATACATATAATGCATGGCATTCACACATTCATCCTACGTTTACTGAGCACCTATTATACCTGAACCCTATAGGGACACAAAAGTCAGTAAGAAGAAACCCTGACCTTCGAGATTCAGGTAGCAATCTAGCTAAGGAGAAAGGCATGTAAAGGGATCACTAAGCGCTATCAGAGACTCATATGCAGGGTGCAACGTCGGCAAGGTTTTGAAGGTGGAGGGGTACTGTGGAGAGGAGGCCCCAAAATCTGGAGAGTGAACGTCTGAGCTACGCCTTTAAGAATATTCTCAGAGTCTGTCAGATAAAGGTCCACAACACCAGCCTAGCACGACAGCCACTCCTACACCCCGTTCTCAACAGATTTCCCCAAAATCTCAGAGCTGAAGAAAGCTATGAAGGATTGAATTAAAAATAAAAACATAATCAATTAAAACTTCCTGTCTAATCCTGACAATAAACACTCCCACTTATCTATCATTAGTTTCCACAAGAGCACAGAATAAGAGATGAGGTACTAAGAAGAGCGCAGAGGCAGGACAGCCGCTTACCCCATCTTCGTCTTCTATGATGTCCTTCCCGATGGAGGCCAGGGTGGTCCATTTGCAGTTATTGGTTGCCCTCACTGCACATCTTTTGTGAGCCTTGAACTTACACACTAAAAAAAAAAAAAAAAGCCTTCAGTTATGAAGAAGTATTTTTGGACCTATTGAAAGGAAATCACAGCATGAAACTGTAAAAGGGTGGGAGTAGGCAGAAGGGAAACAACTATTTAAAAAATTTAAATTACTCTTCAACAATAGTTACGGTATCCTAGAAAACAAATACGGCTATGCGTTTATGAGCACCTTTATCAAGCTGTAGATAGATTACTGAGAAGTACAGGAAAGAAATACAAAAGAATTAGTACTTGAAGAGAAAAGAGACAACACACACACACACACACACACACACACACACACACACGAGCAAATAAAATCTGGTAACAGGACTGCTGGTAACATCCTATTTCTTAATCTGGGTGCTGATTACAAGAATGTGTCTAATTTGTGAAAATTCATTGAGCTATACACTTCTGATATTTGTATTTTTCTATACATCTGACATACTGCTAATAAGAAGCTTGAAAATGCCAGTAAGACAAAGATAATTCAGGAGTTTTAAAGTGCAAGTACAAGAAAATATCCAAGCATCATGGAAAATCAGTTCATGAGGGTCACAAACACGGCACTATCTTTTAGAATTATTATGTTGCGATGACCGAATGACAAAGGTAGAAGAATGAATGATGATGTGATGTTCCCACTACAGGCTTCAATGATTCTCCCCAGCCATGTTATCATAAAGCAGCTTATAAAAGAGAAATAAGAGGAAATAACTAGGTAAGAAGCCCATAAATGGAAAAGCAAGTAAACTACAGGTTATTTGAAAAATTAACCATGCTTATGCAAATCAGAACTTAACTACTACTAAACACATGTATCCCTCTAAGGATATCAGTTATTCAAGTATTAGTGGATACTGATGTTATTAATACATCTGTTCTTGACTCTTCAGATAAATAGTTAAAAGTAAAGATCATTTCAGTGGAAACAATAAGGTAACTGTTGCTAAATTTAAATGTAAAGTGACTCATTCTTCATGATTTTTTAAATTTCTGATAGTCAATCACTAAAAAATTTTGAAGGATTTGTTATACACCATTCTCTTTAAACTGTCCTAATTTGATGTAACATGAAAACGAAAGGTTCAGATAAAATAACTAAGATGTCTATGGCCAAACGTTCAAAATGCTCAGCTATCATGACTAGCCTATATATCAATGGCCACTTAAACCGAGCTGGCTTATCCTTGAAAAACATTAGTCTGTACACACTGGAAATGTTTCACTTGCCTCCTCTTTTGTGTACTTTGAAAAATTCCTTCCTGGCAATCATACTATTTTTGTTCTAAATGACTATGTGACTCAAACACAGATTTCATATAGAAAACAATATTTCAATTGAGTTTTGTTGCTGATAAACAGTAAGTGTGAAGACACAGGAAGTAAGCTCAGCTTGAATAAAATTTTTATCATGACTTGCTCCCTTTTGCTCCAACACAAGTGACCATTTCAAACTGTGGCCGGTTAGCATCTCCAGGCTTTTTCATTTACTATGGCGTTTTTCAAAAGTGGAATCCTGAAACTACCTGCAACAGAGTCCCTAAGGTGATTTTAAGTACAAATAAGTACTTGACATTAACAGTTGATACCTGGTTTCTAAGAGAAAAAAAGAAGGACATAAAAGAGGGTAATGGTATTAATATAATTTCATGGCTTTTTGAAAATTTTGCCATTAAAAATCAAAAACTAAATATTAAAAATAAAAATCACACTTCTGTAATAATAAACTGCTTAATGCAATGAATGACAGAGTTGCTCAATATAACATAAAAAGATAATAATAAAGCAAATCAAACTATAATTATGGTCACTAATGAATGGAAATAATCAAAGGCCACCTTAATTTTATTAGGTGACAATTAAATTTCTCCAGACAACTTATTCTGAAACAAAGCACTTTCCCCTAACCTATAAAACCATTATTTAAAACCATAGAACTTAAAATGTATACTGACATGTGACAAAATTATGATTTTTATTGCAATATTCAGTCTTTACTATACTGAATGTTTATGTGAAGCAGCAGTTAAGATAATTCGTAAGTGCCCATGGTGACCCGTGATGCTGTTAACTAAAAAAAAAAATTACCATTTAACATTTTTGTTAAATTACTATTTAAATAACTGTGAAGGACAAATATGCTCTGAAATTATAATTAACATTAATCGACTTACGGCATTATTTATGAAAATATTATATGCCTGTTATTTTTCAATCATATAATAGTTTACATATGCAAGGCTTTAAAATAATAATTTTAGTTATTATTCAACACGAACCTAGAAAACAAATCAGTACAGCTTCATTTTATTGTGAAAAACAAGGGTAGAAAAGCTAGGTAAATTTAGCGATGGCTTCTCACACTGAAAGTTGAATTCTATTCTATTACAAAGTTATTCATCTTCACTGTTAAGCAAATTCTTATTATATTTGCATCTCCATTATAACTTTTAAAGCCTCCTGCATCCAACATTTTTTTTTTTTTTTGTGAATCAAGCAAGTAGCTTATTCAAATTTGAGGGAGGGGTGTGAAAGTTTAACTTTGATTAGGATAAAAATATCCAGAGTAACCATATTCTCATAAAATAAAAAGGCAACATTTAAAAATATTTATAAAACCCTTGGGATTTAAAAATATCTTCTGCTACAGGTCTGAAAATATTAATGGGCAAGATAATACAGATTTAAAATTTTATCAGCAGAGAAAATGAATACTAATATACAATTTTCTAAAAAATTTTTTTAATCCAATAATTGAGACTTTAAAAAGTCATGAAAACTATATTATTTTCAGAAAAATATAACAAATTAAAGACTTTTAAGTTTCTTATTATCACAATTAATGTAATTTTCATTTTTCCTTTAAAATGTTTAGAAAAATATTCAGTCATTCCACTATTGACTCAATTCTTAAATAATTAAATATATTTAATAATGTATAACTCTCAAATCAGAAGGGTACCACAGAGTATCTCAGATCTGGTATCTTTTCTAGCATTTTTGGGATGAGAAACTAGGAGATAATAGTTCAAAAGATCTTCAGAATAATACCACATAATATTACAGACCTGGTAGCAGTTATCCAGCTCTACACGAACCCTTTTAGATTACTAAAGCCATAAAGGACAATTAGATCTCTTTTGCAATCATTCTTTAATTCTAAAAAAAAAAAGTTTAGAGCCCTCTCCATTTTTGTGAATTTTAATGCATCAGGTCCATGATGATGCAATCTGGAATCATTTACTTGATAAATTTCTTAAAGAGTACAGTTACAAACTTCTACAATTTATTTGACTAGAAAAGTAGTTTTATTGTATGTATTATCTCATTTAGTTTTTATAGTGATTCTATGAGATATAAATGACTATTATTCCCATCTTACTGATGAAGAAAGGAAAGTCTAAATGATTTAAACTATTCTTCTGGTTACATTTTGTAATAGTGTAAGTGGAAAAGGATTTAGTTGTGGAGCTCAATTTTAGCCACTATGCTGTATCATATTAAAGAGTTGAAACAATGATATATCACAGATTTTATAATTTAAAATCAATTAATGCTATAACTCTATTACCACTTTATTACTTAATTATAATTAAGTTATATTCAAAATTACTTAAGAAATTTTTGTATTGGAGAAAAAAGCTGGTAGTGGCATTCTATACAGTCCAAAGTAGTATACAGTGGTGCGATCACTGAGGTATGAAATTAAATCTAATTTATTTTTAGAAAACTTTAAAGAAATTAAAAAGGATGGCATCCATTCAAATTAAACATACCTGAAATAAAAGAAAACAACGTTTCAAACAATGCAAGACGAATAACAATCAGAAATTCTGTCAAAGAGTATACACTATCCTCACAAAAAGTTTTGTTCTCCATAATCAATCAGAATAAAGAAAACTAGAATGATATACAAGATCCAAATATTTTTTTTAGATAGTAGTTCCTAGTTCCTTAGGTGTGAAATGCTATGTTTTGATTTATGCTTCTTTTCAAATGATTTTGCTATCTTTTCCTGAGCAACAGTATTTCCCAAGTTAGTCCTATGTGTGGAGAGCTCAACTTTAAGCTACAGTAAAATCAGCAGCAGCGTGTAGCGTGTCTACAGTTTGGTGGTCACAGTTCAGAGGGAACGCAGGTTGGAAGCTACTGTACCTTCGCAGGACAGACCGTGGGAGGTGACTCCAGAAAGGCTCTCTCTGCACACGTTACAGAAGGTGGGCCGGGCATGGGAGCAGGCGTACCAGTTATGCATCCCTGAGAAATGTTCCACATTGAACTGGGCCACCTAAAAACGAGATGTTAGGATAGACTTGCCGAACAAAAGGGCAAGACCGTAAGACGCTGAACTATTTGTAACGTTCACAGTGATGATCAAATTTTCAAATTCAACATTTTTAAAACCAAGGCACTTTAAAGTTTCAGAAGATAATTTAAAAGTGTTGCTGGAAGAGTCTACACATACTTTTGCACAGCAGAGCTTTAGCTCTTCGGTTAACATCTATTCGCTAAGAGCACGAGATGACAGAACAGATGCCGTTGTACCTCGTAAGGTTCTCTGGTCTGTACAGACTTCAGCGAGCTGATCCAATCCTCCATCTCCTTTCTGTTCTCAGCGCACAGCATCAGCCTTCTGAATGGAGTGATTATCTGGAAGGGATAATTCAATGTAATGATCGTTAATACCCAAAGAGAAAGATTATTGTAAAACCTAACTTCTTACGAGGTAATTGCATTTCTAACCTGAGTCTTTATATTCTTGTTGAAGAAAGAAAGATTACCTGTAACATAAATGAGTTCTGTTCCCTGTGTATGATATAACGGTGTCTAGGAAAGGAAAATTCTAAGGAGATTTTCTTCTCTTTGATCCTTTTGCTACTAACTCAAGCTGTTTAGCCCTTTTCTAAGGCTGTGAACCCAAATAAATAATGTATTCTTATTTCATGGAATTTATCTTGAAAACTGATTTTAACTATACTTCAAAATCATTCATAGTGAGCTTAGAATTAATACGTAGTTTTCAATTGGAAAATATTTTTTAACTTAAAAATAAAAGGAATGCAATATTAAATGATTTCATAATTGATTTACTATGGTATCAAGAATATTCTATTAATAGTTAAATAATGCTGAGTTTACATATCATTTCCACTGTCTATTTTAACATGATTTATATGAAGAATTTTTCCCCCATTTTATAAAACTCCACTGTACTACTTTTCAGCAAGGAGGAAGAATTAGCATAAAAATCCTTTAGTTAGCTTTAGGGAAGAAAATAATTGTGACTTTCATCTTTTTTCATGTCATTAAAAAAGGCAAATTAATTATATTAAGAATCTTAAAGCAAGAGGAATAAAAATTTCATGCTTATAGTACCAAAAGTGCTTCAAAGTAAGACTCTGAAGTAATTTGAAAGAAGCCCTTATTTACTTGTTAATACAATATTCTGGCTGTAATCTTCAAGTTACTAAATGCTAAGCATTTACAGCAAAGAAGAGATCATTTACTTGTGGAACAAGAGCAAAATGTTACACTCCTATCTAGAAACTATTTCCAAATAATAAATTATATATTTATTTATATAGAAAATAAGATTTTTTTCCTTAGGTTAAAAGCCTCTTGATCAAGTGATAAATCTAACTGTTACATTACACTATAGAGCAAATTTTACAAGTAATGAAAAAGGAATAAGCATCTAAAAAGAAAAAATGAAGGAACCCTTCCCAAAAGGAGTAAACCAATAAATCCAAATCACTTCTATTCATCTTAGAAAAAAAGTCCATTATTCAAAACAGTAGAGAGATCAGCCAGTATTAGGTACTCACGAGTATTGTCTCCTCTCCTTTGTCATTGGTTTAGGCTACACAGTCCTTTCTTAAACCCAGAAGCTTTTAATACATCTGACAGGCACTCGCACTTAAATACAGCCGGACAAAAGTCACATGGAAGAGCAGCACCAACCGGTCAGCTCTGGGTATTTGTTAATTGCATATGAAATTGAAGAGAATCTCACTTTTGCAATTTCTTCGTTTTCCAGGATCCTCTTTGGATAAAGCTTATTAGCAGTTGGTCACTTCTCTTCCTGAATAAATAGTTAATGCAAAGAGCAAGGCCTCTCTCATTACTTAGGAGCCAAATGGATGCTTTATTGCTTCAAAATGTTTTTCTAGGACAGCTCATCAGATGCAGCCGAGAGGTACCATTAAATCACAATAGACTCCTGGCTCCGATGACTGGCACAACATTCTAGAGATCTCCAAGTTTCACTGGGGCCACTGATGTTATCTGAATAAATATCACCTTCAGCATTTATTTTACTTATTTTTTGCTATAGTAGATGATGCAACTATAAGCATTCCTTCTCTTTCATTTATGATTTTATCATGAGACAAGTATTATTCAGACAAATAAACCAAGCTTGCTATTTCATTCTTTAATTTTGTTCTTTGCTGAATTCTAAGCAAAGCATGGTGACTAATGGTTTTAACTACCTTTAATGTCTTTACATTAAAAGTCTGGTAAAATCATTGTGAATTTGACAAAAATGGGAGTAATAAGGATAGAGAATAGCTTCTAATTTTTTTAATAGTTTTTGGAATACACAAATGCCTCGATTCTAATCGATTTCAGCAATATAACTTATGCATGTACCTTATATGCTAATAAAGTAAAATGTATACATTTGCAATTTCTCCTTTTTAATAAAAATTCGTCTTGAAATGAACAATAATAAAAATGTAAAGATCATAATACATTTTAATAGAAAGTTAAGTTTTTCAGAGGTAAAAAGAAAACAGAAAGTTATTTTGATTTATAGGCCTTGTGAATGCAATTAAATCTACTGATTATTAAGTGACATTATAAAAAGTATGAAAAAGAAATCCTTCGTAAGTCATACGATGCAAAGATGTCTGGCTTTGTGGTCGCAGTGCCAAAAATACCTCAGTGAGAAGCCCCAAGTTGTCTGGGCTAAATAGCCAGGCCTGGCTTAAGGAGCAAACCTGTGACATCTCCCTCACTGGCCCTGTCCCTGCTGGGGCAATCCCGTGGCAGGCCCCTTCGGTGCTCTGAGGCTCTTCCCCGTTATTTAAAGTCATCCTCATCCCAGACCTTTGTAGGAAAAGACTCTAACAGACACAGTTGTTGATTGACAGGCTCTGGTGAAACCCTAATGGAACTCTATTACACTATAGTGGTTTCTCGCCCAAATCTTTATTAGGAAAATATCTGGAGACGAGAAACTCTGAAAATTATTCGGTTCTTACTCTGAGAGTTTATCCACTTCAGCCTTTTTATTATGACAAATGAGTAGGATATGAAAGATGGAAAGATAGAACACGATCCTACCACCACACTGGGGGAAGAGGAGCTATTCCCCTGGGAAGACGGGGCCTGGCGGAGGGCCAAGTCCAGGAAGTTTCTGGAACCAGAGGATGTTTTACTTTTCTTGAAGGACCTGAAGCTTACAAATCCTAAAATGTCCCCTAGTACCTGTCCTTATTTTGATCCCTCTCTAACCCTCTCTTCCTATTACTCCTACCTTCCCAAAATGATTTTTTTTTTCAGGAATGTCTGAATCTACTTCAGTAATTTTTTCAAGCTATATCCACCATGCCCACCTTGGATCCTGGAACACATCTGTCTGTCTGCTCATCCATTCGAGCATTTACTGAGCATGTCCTGCATGCCAGAGCCCAGGGATAAAAACCACATGGGATTTGCCTTAGGAGTCCATAAAGGAGACAAGAAGTAACCCAAGGATTTACTTATCTGAAAACATGCTGTACAAGAGGATCCAAAGGAGAGACATCTAAATCAGCTCAGTAAGCACTACCTCAGATAACACACAAATTTTCCATTAACAGAAATATTGCCCCACGTTGGGAGTTACTGGCTTGCAAACATTCAACGACACTACTATGTATGTATAAGAATCAAGAATTTTTGGTAAAACAAGAATACATAAAACAGACATAAGACAATTTGGCTTTAAATATAAAATTCTACAGAAGAGTAACATTGTAGTTAAGACTTTAAATATATAAATGTCCACCGGGGGGAAAAGAGATACATAGCCAAAATTGCGCTGTTATCTTTCAGTGAAGGAATTACAGATCATTTTAATCATATTTTTCTTGTTTGTCTGCAGTTTCTAAAGCAAATAGGTAGTATTTCTGTAATAAAAAAATCACTGCATTTTTACTAATAAAAAGACGGCAATTTAGGAATTTAAAATTTTGCATTGCTCCAAAGCAGGAGTTCACAAACTCTGCCGCACACAGAATCACCTGGGGGTGGGTGGTTACAATCCCAATGTCAAGGCCATACTGCGTACCAATAAACTAGAACATCTGGGAGGAGGACCCAGACACCAGTATTTTTTTTAACTCCCAGGTGATCCAAAGTACAGCCAAGTTTGACATCCAGTGTCTAAAGACGTTTTATTGTTTCCCACAACAATGTTAGAACTTTACAAATGAGAGAAGTTTCTAACAGAAGTGAATTCGAGGGAATTGTCTGCAAATTGTCAGCTGGAAATTACTAATATAAAAGCAGAGTCTAATTGTGTGTCTAAACTCTGGAGTCAGACCAATCCAACCTGAATCCCAACAGCATCCCTTCTTGCCTGTCTGGCTATGGACACGTTTCCTGGGCTCTCTGAGCCTCAGTCTCCCCTCTGCTAAGTGGGACTAGAGCAGTAATTCATAGCTCTGTAGAGTCAGGTGTGGCTCAATACCAAGTAGAGCATTTAGCATAGTGTCTGCCACGCAGTCAAAGCTCAGTAAATGTTAGCATCACAAGTCTTCTTAGCAGTGAAAGAAATCACATATACATTTATAGATTTCTTCTGTGAATGTATATACTTCTTGTGTAAGTGTGGTCCAAGAACAAAGTCAAATGAGCTTAAGTCAGAAATAGAGGAATTTTGCCAATAGTCATTGACTAGCAAACCACCAAAATAGGAATAATGATAATGACCTACTGATCTACTCCTTAGAAGACATTAGGAAAATGTCAACCAACAAATTAGGAAAAACTTGACTCCCTTTAATTGCACTGCATCCAGCCTTGCCCAAAGTAGCATTACAAAATGGCAAAAGGCTTACCAAAATTAAGAGCATCAGAGTCTCTACACATCGCTGAAAGAATTCAGCACGCGGTCTCTGGTAGGTACCACATCTAAACTATTCAAGATAGATGGCTACTTGTTTTAACTCAAATTTTTGATTCAGCAATGAAGGAAATTCTGCAACCTTCTCTGGTCATTTTAAATGTCCAATAACTTTTTCTGTTAAGAAATTCTTATTTCTAACCTAAAGGTCCTAACAACAAACTGACCACATCTGCCCTATTGCAGGACTTACTGTTGTATCTTTAGTGAATAATCCTGAGCTTCCCTTATTGAAATAAAAATCCATGTGCAGTGCAATGTCTTTGTTGGAAAGCAGGATCAGCAGAAAGTTTACTTGTACCATAACAATTTTTATTGTCTGTATTTATTGTAATTTAGGTGATATAATTTGACTTGTGTTATAGTCTAATCAGGCATAATTATGTGCCTATCACTAGCTTTGCTATATCTGAAGTTACCAACTGCTCTGTCTTAATATACCTCTTCCATCTTTCCTCATAAAATCTATATCTCACTCTTTAATTATGTATGTTGCTTTTTGTTTTCATCCTTCCTTTATGGAGTGAAACGAATCACTTTGACAAGTGAAATGTGTCAAACTACAATGTAGCCATGCATCTTAAGTGACCATTTTGAGAGCAGAGATACTCTCAAAGAATAAACTGGAGAAGAGACCGCTACATTCCAGAGCACAGGTCTAGAACTGCACGTGTGCACCTCAATCGAGCCAAGGATTTTTCAAAATACACCCAAACCAAGCTCCAAAGCAGACTTGTTGAACAAAATCTTGGTTTGTGCAGGGGTGTGTGTGGATAATTTTAGATGAAATTTTAGATGTAATTTTAGATGTTCCTTGGCAGAGCTACCCAGATGATTCTGTGCGTACCCGTTTATCCACCACGAAGGCTACTGGAAGCATCCAACTTTCCTACTCAAAAAGGCAGGGTCTGGTATAGTAGAAATAATGCCAAGAAAGTGCTCTTATTCTCTATGGCTCCCTATTTCTCTTTTCAGCACCCTTCTGCTCCCCAATTCCCAATGGTCTTGTCTGCCCTCAATGGGATTCCAATTTGTGGGACCAATCTGAAATAGCCTTCCATCTACTGCATCCGTGTAATATAACAGAGGTCGCAAAAGTGTAATCTCTGATTTTTTGTTTGGTTATTCTGTTTGAACCCTGAAATGCATTGTTATTAAAAAAAATTAAAATCTACCATAATCACGTACAAGCACAAGCAGATTATGCCTGTTTTCTTCAGTTGGTCACCTCACACACTTATATTGCCCAGTGGTCCTTGGAGGCATTTGAGTTTACAAGTCCTCCCTGACTCCTTTGCTTTCTAGGGTCAATACCTCCCCCATTTATTAACCAGTTGCCTTAAGCCCCATCTGTGTTCTAGCATTTGTGTTTGGAATTAAAATCATTTTGCAAGCCCAAAATACTAAGAGTTATCATTTATGGAGTACTCTTAACAGGGCAGGTATATAATCTCATGTCATCCACACAATTCGAAAAGTAGCAATCCCATTTTTCTTTGGAGGACCCTAAGGCTCAGAAAGGTTTGTAACTTGTCCAAGGTCATGAAGCGCAGGTAGGATTTGAAACTAAATTCGGTCTGCCTTCCTAGCCATCTACAAGAGAAAGAAGGAACGGCAAAGAATTTACTGACGTCATCCTGGAAGGGCGGTGGAAAACACTGCATGTACTGCATGCTTACTTTTTCTCGCCTTAAAAAAAATAATCAGGGCAGCTACACAGTTGCATCTCGATACTATACCTACCTGTGCATTCTTTAAAGGTGAGCAAGAAAGGAATACAAACATGCTGATATATAATAATAATAATTTCATTTACTAACATAGATAAGATGCAAACCAGGCACCCTCAGAGAACAAAATATTTACAAGATATACAATCATATATAGCATTGTATTGGAAGTATTACATCGTACATGGGAAACTGAGAATTTTTTTAGTATTAATTGTAACAACAAGGATCACAGAAATTTCAGAAATTATTTATGTGGGCTGTCACATACACTCCTACTGTAAATCAGCGGTATTAGTTAATGGACACATTAAAAGTTTTACCATTCATTTAATATTTTCAGACTGTACCAGACATTGGAACGATGCATTAGCCTCACTCCCTTGGCACAAGCTTTGGTTTGTAACCGTAAATGGCTTTGTACAAGACACATATGCAATGGGAAGTTTCAAAACAAAATAATTATCTTGTTTTGTATTGGTCACCACAAAACTATTTCTAAAACCTAAATTTTCCATTACACCATAATCATACTTAATGAATGGAGAAGATATTTGAATATGCTAGAAACTTAAAAAGAGCCCTGAAAATGATACCAAAAAAGTACTTTAAGGCCTTTTAATAGTGTTTAAAGCACTTCTGTGAATTGCCTGCTAGACACGGCCAGGATATCTTAGAGCCACTTCAAACTCACAATGTCCAGACATAAAGTCTTCCCTACACTCTCCCTCCCACCACAAACCTACTTTTATTCCCATTTTCTACCCTCAATTAAAGGCATCATTTACATACCATTCTCTCAAACTCAGCAATGTGACATTAGCTTCCTCCTCTCCTTCTACCCCATCTTTGGCCATGGCTCTCCCGTTTTTCTGCACAAGGTCTCTCATCCAGTCCTCCTTCCCTCCCACTGCAGACAATCTGACACGTGCTCCTACTCTGGCTTCCCTGGACATTGTGGCAGCATCCAAGGTGGTCTTCCTGCCAAATCCATCACTCTTGTCAAATGCATCTGATAACAAGCTGGCAAAAAGGGGTTCCCACATACCATTTTACAAATTTTTGAATAGATAATAAACATTTTGATAAAAAAAGAAATCAGGCTGGGCGCGGTGGCTCACGCCTGTAATCCTAGCACTCTGGGAGGCCAAGGCGGGCCGATCGTTCTGAGCTCAGGAGTTCGAGACCAGCCTGAGCGAGAGACCCCGTCTCTACCAAAAATAGAAAGAAATTAATTGGACAGCTAAAAATATATATAGAAAAAATCAGGCGGGCATGGTGGCTCATGTCTTGTAGTCCCAGCTACTCGGGAGGCTGAGACAGTAGGATTGTTTGAGCCCAGTAGTTTGAGGTTGCTGTGAGCGAGCCTGACGCCACGGCATTCGCCCCAGGCAAGAGAGTGAGACTCTGTCTCCAAAAAAAAAAAAAAGAAATCGAAATGTATTTAAAATAAAAAGTACGCCTCCTGTCTAAGCCTGTCCCCAGTTACCAACTTCCCTCCCAGAAAACAAATATTATTAGCTTCCTGTATATCTCTTCAGAGATATTCCATCTATATATAACAACTATGTGCTCTTTTGAGGTTTAAATGCATACCTACATACACACACACACACACACAAAGTAACTTTTTCTTTTTTTTTTTTTTTTTTGAGACAGAGTCTCAAAAAAAGTCAGCTGGGCCAGAGTGCAATGGTGTCATCATAGCTCACTGCAACCTCAAGTGATCCTCCTGTCTCAGCCTCCCACCTAGCAGGAACTACAAGCACACGCCACCGCCACCACACCCTGCTAATTTTTCTAGTTTTTGTACAGACGAGGTCTCGCTGTTGCTCAGGCTTGTCTAGAACTCTTGGCCGCAAGTAATCCTTCAGTCTCTGTCTCTCAGAGTGCTAGGATTACAAGCATGGGCCACACGCCTGGCCATACAGAGTAACATTTCATACATGCACACTGTTATACATCTGGCTTTTCTCACTGAATAAAACTTGGAGTTTGGTATGTATTGTTACATATAGCACTGATTCATCTTTTAAATGGCGATATAATATGTCATTGTGTGATATATTTCATAATTCACTCCAACCAGTCAGTCTCTAGCTTACACATCTGGATTGTTTCCAACTTTGGTTATTACCATGTGCAGCCAATATTCTTGTATATAGGTCTTTGTGCACATCAATGGTACATTGTACTACCCTTGCTGATTCTGGATGATGAATGGGGACAGTGAAGGCATTGGTGAAGACTCAATCTATCCTATAAAGTATGTACCTTGATATTGTGTTCAACCTCAAGTTAAAATCTTTCAGAAGTTTATTTATAGTCATTTTGAGGACAGTCACATCAGTCCTTGCTAATGGGCATGATTCTACCCATCCTGAAAAGGCACATCCAATCTAAAATATACTGTGATGAATACTTTACCATACAAAAAGCCCAAACAATCTGAATTCTTACAAAGGCCCCAGAGGGAGAAGGATTAGCTGCTTGGTCCTGACAGCTTTCTCACATTATGGGTCTGACAAGTAGAACAGCCCTAATAATGCTGTTGAGTAACCGGGGAAAATTAATTAATTATTATTAGCATCCTTTATTGATGGAATTCTGAAAAAGAAAATGGCTAAGGCTTATGCAGAAACTAGATCACAGAGGCCAAACACTCAGCCCATTGCTCTTATAAACATGAGATCTACAACACACAGAATACAGTGACTCTGCCCACTTGAAATAATAGTGGCGGGCCTATGTGACTTCTGGTTACTGCCCCAGTAGCTGCCCACTGTCTGACATTCATACTAAATAGTGTTGTGCTAGATTATTACAAAGCATTATGGAAGTGTAATAGCAACCCAGTTGCAGAGAACAAGAGTTGCAGAGAACCAGTTGATCCCAGCAGAGAGTGTCACTGGGCAATCCTGGTGTTTGGATCAATGGAAGACATCACTCCATCTTGCCAGGAGGGGCCTGATCCAGTCCTGATGTCAAGGGCCAGAGCTTTTGTATGGCCACACCTTCTAAGATGTCAGTTCTCTTTAATACTCTCTTACTACTAATCTGTTTATCTCCAAGATATAAAGACTAACATCCACCTTGAATTCCATACCTGTGGGAGTAGCTTACCGGAAGCTTCTGAGAGTATCCTTAGACAGTCACCTGACCCTCCACCCCAACCCTGAGCAGCTAACACAACTTGAATTCAATAGGGCAGGGGCACTGGAAAGGTGAAGCCTCCATGATACACAGTTAAAATTGATCAAACTTTTCATCTGGATGGCAGTCTTCCAGTGGGAATCTACAAGGTGCCTAAAGCTAACGGCCTCCTTCGTAAAGCACTGGTGTTCAGACTCAGGGATAAAAAGTTCTACATGGTCGCCATATTTTGGCCTCAGAAATACTGGGTTGGGGGTATGTCTGTGGAGAAGAGCAGATGCAGCAGTCCCAGAAGGAGTTTGTCTATGGCATCCTGAATGGTCTGGGCCCCAAGCGCTAAGAGAATTGTAATCCCCCCTCTTTCCTATCACCTGGGCCCTGTGGTGGCACCATTTCCAGTCCCAGTTGGGAAGTGATCCTTTGTTTTATGGATCCCAAGTGTCCTGTTCCCAAAGCCACATAGGAACCTATCCTGGAAGGAAGGCACCACATTCTTTTAAAAGTATTTAAATTCAAGTAAAATCTTTTTAAAAATTTGGTACTCAATGGTTAATTTTTTTTATTCACCACCATATACCCAGAATTTAGCACAATCTCTGATACATATAATGAACTCTCAATAAATGTTTGCTAAATGAATGGATGAATGAATTCTAGGGGCAGGCCTAGAAGTGGAGGATATGGTGGGGAGCCGGCCACTGGGCAATAGCCCAGGAGGACAGAAAAAGTGCTGGAGGCAGCAGGTTGAAGGTTACGGATCAGGAGTGCCAGTTTTCCCTGAGTCATGGATCTTTAGCAAGACCAGGCACAGGGGAAGGGGAAAGTGGTAATGACAAGCATGGCAACTTATCATCATACCCTGCCAAGGACACAGCTCTTTGGATGACAACAACCCCACACAACTTACTGATAGTATCTATTCAGAGCACAACAGACCTTTTTATGAAACTGATCTATGTGCTGGGACTCCCATGGTGTGATTTTGCAAGGGAGCCCCAGGTTCCCAGAGCTCCAGAGTTGGCAGAATATTCCAGGACATGATTATTGAGTCTTGCCTTACTTTGGAAAACCCACTTGAAAGATTTATGGAAGGCTACTACTGAAGGTGGAGACAAAGGCACTGTTCTTCTGCCACACCTTAGCTCTACCCAAGATTTTAGTCTAGCTACAAAAGTACCAATGGCTTCTTACCCGCTAGGACTTTGTTCTGAGGAAGCCCGTAATTACTTTAAGAGCTATTTCTCTGCGTTATATTCTTGGAAATGATGCTATATCGCTAAATGAAAAGATAAATATGACATACCCACAGAAACAACGATAAGATACATCATTTCTAAAAATTTCTAATGTTTAAGATATAAATTTTAAACTTGACTAATAAATTATCAACTTTCCTTGTATAAAACCATCTGAAGCATATATAAATCAATTTTCAAAGGCAAAACAACAACACTTAAATTGCATTGATATGGTATCATTTTGGAGTGCCATAAAATATTTTAACCAACATAACATAAAAATATGAGGTTTGCTGCTATCAGACATCTAATAATAATGTAAACAAAGGTGGGACTACTATAATGCTTTACGAAAGACAAGAATTGTGTTTGGAAGACATGGTATAAAAAAAGTCTGATCATTATATAAAGACTTCGTGAGGATGCAAGTATTTATGGGCATATTATTTATAACCCAAGATCATGGGGGAAAATTAGGAAACTATGTTCTCTGGGCTAAAACATGAAATGATACAAAGAAAAACTGGAGTTTACAAATATCATTCATTCATTCACTGAACAACAACACATTCCTTCATTCATTCCACAAATATTCATTGACTTCCTCCTCTGTGCCAGGCACCATGTTAGCCTTGGGGATTCAATGGTGAAGAAGACATTGGCTGTGTCTACAGGGAAATCTCAGTCTTCACCATCTGTCCTTAGCCCCTCTCACATACACACACCACATAAAGATTCTCCAAGTGCAATCTTGAAAGATGGTCAGTTAGCTCTTGCTGTGTGGTACAAGGAGACAGCGTGTGTAAAGTATCTAGCATAGAGCCCAGAAATCTCGAAATCCACTCCTCTTTGTCTGTCTCAACAAACACCAAGAACTGAGGGGCCCAAATTCCGCACTAGCTGTGCACAGCTATCAGCCATCCAACCTTGAGAAATTAATTTCAGCATTTTAAACCTGAGTCTGTTCTGAGAACTCTCTTCTTGAAGGCCCCTTCCAGCTGACAGGGAATGACATGACTAAACATGTCTAATAATGGGCAGAACTATTACCTCACAAGGGGTCTGTTCTATCAGATGACTCAAGTTAGAAAGTTCTCTTTTACACTGAGCTGAAATTGTCCCTCCATGAATTCAACCACAGGTCTTTGTCCCGCACACTTTAGCAACACAAAACCTATCTACAGCTTCTCCTACATGAAAATTCTTCAAATATTAAAAAGATATCTGTCCCATTTTCCCAAGTCTTTAAAATAAAAAGTACCCTTAAATGCCAATCACTCCCATGATTCACAGACCTTTTTATAAAATTTGTTACCTTCCTTTGTGAGCTCTTTAGTCAACATTTCTCTTTAAAACAGAATGCCCAAAATATAATGTCATATTCTAGATTTGTAGTCTGGCTGGCAAGTGCTTGCTATGCACCTGGTTATGCAGCATAAGACTCTGATTGGCTTGTAGAAAAGACAACTGAATATGTAATGACCAATTAGAGGAAAACTATCTGAACCACATTTATTTAAAACTCCACAATAAAGAGGCAGGAGAGCAGAGTGGTCAAGAATACAGACTGAACCCAGATGACACAGATGGGTTCAGATTCTATTTATTACATATGTTAGACGTTAGCTTCTCTGTCGCAGACTCCTCACCTATCAAATGGGATCGTAATAGTTCTTACCTTACAGGATTCGTAAAACAAATTGAATGGGCTATCAGATATAAAGCATTTAGAACAGGAATATAGTATAATAGTTACAACAGATACTATCAAATAAGGTAAGCAATTTATTTGTCTCAGTGATTTATTTGTCTCAATTTATTGAGATAATAATCTAAATATTTTTTGTGTGTGCATTCACCAGTGATATCAACAAAACCAACTTTTAGTTACTTCCTTTGTAACTAAATATTGAGATATTAATGGATAAAAGCAAACTGACACTTTCTTAGGTTCAAAGGATGTGATATTCCTCTTAAGACAGAGATGAACTGAACTATATTAACTGAGAGGAAGCTAGCAGAAAAATAAACAGTAAACATTAAAGAAACAAAGTCTTAAGAACATTTTCCCTTCCATTAAGACTCAGCCTGTTCATTTCAATTATACTATGAATGTATAATTTCTGGTATTTACATGTCATAAGAGTATGTTCTCTTTGTTTTTTAGTGTCTTTTTCTGTTATACTTAGGAAGAATCATAATCTAATGCTAATCAACTTTCGGTCACATCTGCTGTGGCAAGTGACCCCTAAACTAAAATCGCCCTTTGTTCTAGGGCTCATTTAGTTCTAAAAATAAGTGCTACCACAGGGTGCCTGTGTTTTATCAACCAAGTAAGCCAGTGAGGATGTGCAGTACCCATGAAATTTTGCACAGACCTGCAGACCGCTCGCTGAAAACGTTAAGCGTGGTTAAATAAACAAAATAAAGATCTCTGTATTTCTTTCCACATCAAACAAACAAACAAAACATGTTCTACTTTCTCTACAAACTTTCATAAGAGGTTTTAACAATGCTAGTGCAATAATTTCTTAAAAATAATGACTCATTTGTTTAAGGTTTAGCCTAATCTTCATTAAAATTTAAAGAAAACAGTCATTTGAACAGCATGGTTTAAAAGCTTCACACACACCATGTGATTGTGATGACTTTCAAATCCTTTAAAAGCTCTTCTTCAGCAAATAACATTTACCTAACAAGGTAAGATTATAATTTCATTCATTACCAAATGGTTGTTTTTCCCAGTAATATTTATTATTAATAATATGAGATAAAAGTGGACATAAATCTTTGCTAAACCCCTGAAAGACAGGGCCAATGGAATCTTTTCTCAAGACAAAGTTCATCCACATTCCCCTTCAAAATTCCCCAACTTTTAGGAATTGGCAACATACTGCCACTTGTAAAGGAAATAGAGGGATGATAAATTCAGGAAAATAATAGCCACTAACATTTATTAAACAATATGTGTTCATCACTGTGCTAGGTATTTTAGTGTATTATCACATTTAATTTAATCCTCATAACCCTAAGAGGCAGGTACCTTTATTATCCTCAGATTGCAGGTGAGGAAACTGGGATTTAGAGGGGTAAACTAGTTTGTCCAAGGTCACATAACTGGATGTGACTGAGCCAGGATCCAAACTCAGGCAGTTTGACTTCAGAGTCTAAGCTCCTATCCTCTGCAGTTTGGTAAATCAAAAAAAACGTGAGGATATACATATTATGCTTAATGAGAAAGAGACAAAGAGAGCAGTGGGTGAGGGAAGAAAGAGAACAGCAGAGACAAAGACTGTCCACATAGAGAGGATACCGTGTGATTGGAAAGAGCCTTGGATTAAACATCAGGATATCTGGGAGCCCCTTCCCGAGGCGGCACCTGTGTGACCAAGAGGAAATTAATTCTTCTCTCCAGCCTAATAAAAGAACAACACATTGACATGCAGCACAGGGCTATGTTAAAGATAAAAAAGTTAGTGTGACAATGAAACTCCCAAACAGCATACAGACATCAATAAAATAAAACAGAAAATGAATAATTTTTAAAAATTAATAAAAAAGAACGTATTATAGATTTAACAATCATATAAAATGCCGTGGTGGAATTTAAACTACAAATAAGTTAATGAACATTAGCCTACAAGCTTATAAAATGACAACAAGGCTGTCAGGGATTGTCCTTTTCCATTCCCTGACCACATCACTGTCACCTAAAATCATAAAAAAATGCTTTCAATGTTAGCAGGCTTTGTTGTAGTTGCCTACTGCAAGAGACACTTGTAAAACCATAAACTCAAACCATGGTCAAAATAAGCCCAATTCCAGGCAATTAAAAAGTGTGTGTATATATAAATATACACACATATACATATTTAAGTTATCATATCCATTTATTTCAATATCATAAGACCAGGAGCAGAGAAATCTATCCATGCTGTGTGACCTACAGAAATTGTGAGGTAAATGGGCATTGTTTTAAGCCACTAAGTTTGTGGTGGTTTGTTACCCAGCAATAAAAAACTAATACAATACCTGAGTCAATGTAGACAATGGAAAAAAAACAGGACAATTATTAACTCTGGATGGGAGTGAGAGACTGCAAAAAAGGAAAAGCGATCATACTGTATATAGGTTTTAAAGCATGTCCCCCACTCCTTTGACACCATTGTCTTGATTGTCTGTGTCTCTACCCCTTAAAGCTTGGCTGGCCGGCATTAGTGATTCGCGCACACCAATCAAATGTAGTGGAAGTGACGCTGAGCTTCCCAAGGTAGGTCACTTGCTTCCCTGGTCTCTATAGCCCGTTTTACCAGAGAGTTCAACATTGGGCTTTCAGGCAAAGCACAGGTTTCCCATTTTTCAGTTACTATTTATATTGTACTTTGTCAATATATCATGCTTAGGAACTTCTAAGAGACAAGGGATGGATGTAACGAAGCAGAATTTGGCCAGTCCTGCATCCTCCAGCCATGAGACCATCATGCGACACCATTAACCTCTGATGTGAGCTAGCCATAATGGCAGCGTCGAAGACAGGGAGGTTGTCAATTACTGGTTGAAAACATTCTCTTGTTCCTTTTCATACCCTGGAAAGTTCTACCAAATTCATGTACTGTACAACCCTAAGCAATATGCCTAACTTCTTAGTCCCTACATTTCTAGTCCAACAAATTTCAGAAATAACATTTGGTTGAATGAAAAAATTTCTTGAAAATATTTCAACAAGTATCTTCTCAAGCCTGAAATAAACTTTCATCTTATTAATTAAAATCAACAAGTACATATAGATAAGGCACTATGAGGGAAAAAGATAAGACAGTCCCTGTCCTCAAGGAGATTATAATAAAAATAAGTACTTAACTAAGTATAAGGCAGAATGTGGTAAGTTCTATAGGAAAGATACAACAGGAGAGATCATATGCCATTGAACAGCCAAGAAACAGCTGTACAAAGGATCTGAATAACCTCTCCAAACCCATGCCGTTCGGTTCCTTTTACTTTATCTACTCTGACACCATGTCTTCACCTGAAATTACTCCGTCCTTCAAATTTTAAACTTTGAAACCCTCTTTCAGACTAAACTCCTAAAGGTTACAAAATCATAGCTGGATAAAAGGAATAAGTTCTACATTCTATAGCACCATAGGATGACAATAGTTAACAATAATATGTGGTTTCAAATAGCTACAAGGAGGATATTAAATGTTCCCAACACAAAGAAATGATAAAAGTTTGAGATGACAGATACACTAATTACCCCAATCTGATCACTAGACATTATGTGTATTGAAACGTCACTATGTACCCCAAAAATATGTATGATTATATGTCAATTAAAAAACAAAATTAAGAAGTATTAAAAAAATAAATCTCTGTTTGGGAGGAACTCTTATCTCCCCCCTCTGTAAAGCTCCATAGCGGGGAGAGAACTATTGTTCACTGCAGAGGGGAAGACCTCATTGGTAGGACTGGTGAGGCTCTTTCTACTCCACCCTAGTCCACCTTCACTTGCAAGAAAGAAGGAATAAGCATCATTTGGCCTTACACCTCCAACAATTTATCAGAAGCCCTGTGTTTAGTGGTTATTGGATTCTGTTCAGCCATTAACAAAGCTGTCCCTTATTCCTTATATTTTATTCTCAAAAACCAAGACCTCAGAGGGGAAAGATGGATAAGATACTGATCCCTTAAACATCCAGCAATCACTTTATCTTTCTGTCCAGTGTGCCCTATAACCATCAACCTTGGGTCACCTCATTCGTTTGGTCTCTACTCCCACTTAAAGAAAATGTCATAGGCATAGGAATCAAGGACATTACTGAACTTGATCTCTAATCTTTGGTAGACACTATTCACTACTTAGCATCTCCTACAGGTAGGTCCCTGTTCAGTTTCAATTCTCTTTTTCTACAGAAGCCACTCCAAACCATCCTAAACTTTCACTCATAGCAGATAACCTTGGCCTTCAATTTCACTGAGAAAATAGGAGTATGTGAGTTTGAAACATATGAACCTCCTGGCCCCCTCTGCTTCCTTAAGCTTTCTGTGTCCTGGTCAACGCTGATCCCCTAACCTGCGCTCCGGTTCCTACTCCTTCAGCTTACTCAGCGGTCATGCTCCATCCATCATTTCCTCTCGCTCCTGAATCTTCAACTTTGGGTTCTAGCAATTCTTTCCTCTCTTCATATAAACACACTCAAAATCCATTTTTAAAACATAGCAAAAGAACAACAATGACAAAACCAAAACTTTCTTCTGGTCTAAGCATTCTCTTAGCTATATCTCTTCTCCTTCTTTTAACAGTCAACCTTTTAGAAAAAGTCATCTAGCCTGGCTGTCTCTGTGCCTCTCACCGGGCACTCTCGGTATGACCCAAAGCATGCCACCCACTGAAACTACTCACATCGACGGGGCCAAATGACCTCCAAGTTATTCAAGACACACTCAACAACCACTTTCCAATTCTTCTTTTGACTCGACCTCTCCACAGTATATGGTGTTTAACAACTTCCACCATGAAACTCCATTCCACTGGGGTTTTAAAACATCATCGCCTCCTGATTCTCCTTCTTTGCACTCACTTAGTCTCTGTGTGTCGGACCTTGAATTTTAACATTTTCCCAGGACTCTATTCTTGGCTTTCCTTTTCTCAAACTAAACTCTCCCTGGGGATGGGGGAGAGGGGAGGAATATTTAGACTATGAATTATCCCACATGCCCATAAATCAATAAGATCAAATCCAAGTTCCTATGTTTTCTCCCCCAGCCCGGCCCCACCAATGCTCACCTCTGTCATGGCACTGCTCTGTCCTCCCTGTCCTGGCACACCTAGGGGACAGGCATAACACTACTGTCCTTAGTGGGGACCTCCTAAAGAGGGGACTGGGAGTGTGAATGGCGTGACAACATGGCTAGAGCAATGCATCTTAGAGGACCCAAGGAATATGTAGTTATAAACAGTACCCCACGTGAACTTCACTGTGAGTATCTTGAGGGAAATACGATCTGGATTCATCTCTGAATTTCATGTAACTGGCACAAGTGCCTGGCACATAGTGGAAACTCAATCCATATTTTGTGAATGAAAGAAGTAGGAAAAAAATGGGATATCTAAAATAAGCTTTGAAGAACTGGTAGGGTTTCAACAGCTATAGACGGGGGAGGAATCACTCAAGTCGGAGAGAACAGGGAAAGCGCGGGCACAGAATTGATAAACCGGTGGGGCATTTAAGGACAAATAATTGTCAGGTGACACTAAAATACTGCGGCGTGATCATACAAAACTTGAAGACTGAGTTGGAGATGCAATCTGCAGGCATGTGGAACCAGGGAGGTCTTTTAAGCAATGTGATCTGTGATTGGAAAAGAAGAAATTGGAACAGAGGACCCCTGTTGAGCAGCTGCCAAATGAATTACCTAAGTGAGAAGAAACGAAGGCCAGAACTACAGCGAGTGCCCCAACAACGGCAACTGGAGTGAAAGTAGAACAGATGGAGAAAATATTATTTTTAATACTGAAGATAAATAAACTTTTTAAATATTCAAGAACAATGAAATTAATTGAAAGGTGGTGAAAATTTAAAGTACTAAAATTAAAAAGTCTAAAAAGGAAAAAATATAAATTTTTTTTAAAAGTACATTTAAGCCCAGGTTAACTGTGCCAAACGATCATAAATGGTACCGGGTCTTAGAATATGCAATGTACTTAGAGTTCACTGTGTTCGAAAGAGCTCCCACATGCACACGTTGACACACATTTTAACTGAACAGGGCATTCTGTACATGCTTTAGAAAAGTCTTTCTATAACTTTTGAGCAGGGACTTAGCAGAATATAATCATACCGTGAAGCTGTTGTTAGCATTTTTTGTGCTTGCTTCAGCTACACTGGCATCTGAGAGGTCAACTTCATCAAATATCAGAGACTGTTAATGAAAAAAAAAAAACACAAATGCATTAGATGAAAACCTAACTCAATGCTCTTCAATATGATTTTACCATCAGTTCATGACTATGAAGCTATGTCAGGAATTAGGAATAGAAAATGAAAAAAAAGTTAAGTTAGTGATGCTCTGCAATTTCTTCTTAGGAAGGATGAATAAAACTATAAAGTACAACTAATCCGTAAATCCCAGATTGAAAAGGACTTCAAAGAACCCCTGGGCACACTGTTTCAATGCAGATGCTCTGTGCTCTCTGGAAGCATAACAACTGTCACTTATGGGGAGCCTGCTGAGTGTGTGTCTCTCTCTCTCTCACACACACACACACACACACACACACACACACAATCTCCAAAGCTCCAAAGTAACAACTCTGCCAGGAAACACACTAGCTCCCAGGTTTGCTCAGTGAGAACTGAACACTAGTCCTGTCTGAGGTTATGATGAGTTACTAAACTTTCTGAATCTTATTTTTCTCATCTATAAATAAGTATTCAAAGGAGATGATGAATGTGCTCTGCAAGTAGAAAATGATGGGGTTTTTTATATTCTTAAAAGTTGTCTTAACCAAAAAAGTTTCAGTGGTAAAAACTCCACAGAAATGGAATGTTTTAAAACATACAAGGTAGCAACTAGGAAATTCTAGTAAATAAATGTATGCTTCCACTTTCAGTCAGTCATTGTTCACACTCATTCAGTGTTCTTCCAGCCAGGCAGGCAAAACAGTGTACCCCTAGAACTGCAGAAAAAGGGCCCCCCTTTTCTGAGAGCTTCCACCCCAACCTCAAGCTCTCCAGAGGGTTATGTGAGTCTACTTCAATTCAACCAATCTGACTGTAAGACTTGCTCCTCGACTGCAAGGAATTTACAGTCTAGCACAGGAGATGAAATAAATGCAACTAACTTGAAATATAACACAGACAATTATTATAAAAGTGAAAGAGAAGAGACATAATGAAATGCTACAGAAGGTCACAGAAGATTTCTCCAGCAGAAAATAACTGAACTCTTTCTCTTGTGAATGACAGAATCAGGACTATTGGAGGTGGACCTTAAAGAAAACAGGGAATTTCATCAAGTTCGGGATAAAGGAAAAGTCATTCTGGAGATGGTCTGCATGGCTCAAGCTGAAGGCTCAAGGCTGTCTAGAGATAAAAGTGAAAAATCGGGATGGAGCCAGATCAGGGACAAGCTTGAACATAATGACTTATAAAATAAGATTATTTTATTTGGTTATTATTTCTATAGCTGCATAATCTAAGAATTAGTTTTGTTTATTTGTTTTTACCTCCTAGTGTATAACTCTACTAATTATATCAGGAACATTCATTTTTTTAAAATGGCAATGATTAATTATTCAACTGGCACAGTAGCAAGAAATCTTCATGTTTATTTTTAAAGTAATACTAAAATATCAGTTTTAATAGAGGCTCATCATGACAAATTTTTCTCCCGAAACTGCATTATTATTATTCGGTTGAACAGTTATTATATATAACAATTGTTTTGTCTTGATTTTATTTCAATATGATTTTTATTCCTAATTGCTAGCATGCTGGAGTGATTATTTTGTGTCAGGTTCTATGGGAGCAATTGATGTATATTATCTCCCGGAAGCCTCCTCTCAGCAACACATGCTAACCACAGCCACTCTGCTGGAATGTGCTGGAAGTGGGATATGAACTCCTGTCTGAACCCAGACAGAGCATGAATTCTTGGCGACTATAGAGACTCTCTCTCTCTCTCTCTCTCATGGTCAAGGAAAGATTTATAGAGTAAAAAGTGGCAGAAAAGAGAGAAACCCAACATTTTGAGTTTAATACATCTCATAAGTCTACGTTTAATTGGAAGGAGAAAAGAAAGGAAGAAAGAAAGAAAACAACTACACTAGAACATTCCTAAAAGATTATCCTTAGGGACATGTCATGGGACTGACTCAAGTAGTGACCTCCTTGGAAGGGGGTCCAAGATGGATCACATTTATACTGAATTCATGTAAGAGCAGTAATGCTATCGTGAGCCTTTAAGACAAAAACAGCTTAAACGACCAAAATTTTAAATCCACCCACAACCTCAAGTGCTTGGAACTGGTGGATTCTCCTGAATTACCTTTGAGTCCTTTGCATAGTAAAGCGTACGGCCTCGAAGTTTGAAGTATCGCTTTTTCCACCTTTGGAAAGAACTGGTTTGCTTCAACAGTTGTCCCTCTTTAATGCTGGTCTGGAGAGAAGCAGAAGCACAGAAGTATGATTAAAATGAAATTCAAAACCAAATGAAATTCAGAATCCATGACACATGATCATTTGCATTTCAAGTATGTCCCATGTCTTAGAAATTACGTAGAAGAATATTTTACTCTCATCACAGTTGAATTAAGGAACTACGTGTACAAAGCCCCAAAGAGCAAACGTGAATTTAACATGGTTCCCTGCCCTCAAAGAATTCACAAATAATACACAAGACACATGTACACACACTAACATTTGCAATACAGTGTGATGTGCATGCTGTCTCATATATAGTAAGTACGGTGAAGGTGCAGTATAATGATTATGAAAACACAAAGGCTCTGGAGCCAGAAACCTTGTGTTCACCTCCTGGCGCCACCACTTAGTAGCAGAATGATCTTAGGCAAGTTGCTAAACTTCTTCATGCCTTTATTTATTCATCTGTAAAATGTGGATGAAAATACAATAGGATACACCTTTTAGGGTCATTGTGAGGAATAAATGAAAAACACATAAAGGACTTAGTGCACAGCACATAGTAAGCGTTCATTAAATGTTAGCTGTCATCAGCTATCAGTTATTTACAACAAACATATATACAAAGTACTGTGCATGGTGGTCCAGAGAAGGAAGCATCAGCTCGCCTTAGAAGGAGTCAAAGAAGTTTTCCCAGAGAAGGGCCCAAGGCCAGTCTTGAAGGAGTTTATCAGAATGACAAGAGATGGAAGAAGGGTATCTTAGGTGTGTGCAAAAGCAGAAAGATTTAAAGCAGCATGGATACTGGGGGAATCTCAAAGAGCTTTCTGTTATACATGCAGCAGAGGGTTTGCAAGGGGGAGTGCTGGAGATGTGGCTGGAAAAGGCAGGCAGGGGCTCTGCGGCTCTAGGCCAGATCCTGTGCTAAGTGCTTTACATACGCTAGTTCATTTCACTGTCACCAACAAATACTTTGACCTCTCTGACCTCATCTAGTGTCTCTCCCTCTCTTGGTCCCCTCTGGCAATAATGTCTGCTTTGCTCTTAAGTGTGCATATCTGCTCCTGCCCTAATCCTGGCACTACCTCTCCTCCTGGACTCCTCTTCCCTCGGATGGCCACCTGGCTCACTCCTTCACCTCCTGCAAGTCTTGACCCTCTAAACAAGACCCACCTCGCTGACTGCCTGTTTAACACTGCAACTTGTTCATGTTATCCATATTTTCCCCTGCCTGATCTTATTACCCAACCCCACAAAGTACTCTCCATCTTCTAACATACACTGTAATTTATACTTATTTATTGTGTTCACTGTGCTACCCCTACCTATTAGAACATAATGTCCCTGAGTTTGTTATATCTAGTAAAGTTAAATGTAATGTTTTGTTATATCTAGTAAAGTTAAATGTAATGCTTCATTTTAATTGGAAGGAAAGAAGAAAGAAAGAAAAAAAGAAAGCAGATTGTACTAGAGCCTTCCTATAAGATTGCTGTTAGGAGATGTGTCACAAGACTGGCTCAAATAAACCCCCTTGGAATAGGAGATAGATCACATTTATACTGAATTCAATAAAAAGAGTGATAATGCCATAGTGAGCCTCCAAGACAAAACAGCTTATAGGACCAAAATTTTAAATCATCCCACTGGATTGTGCGCTGCTCTATGGCAAGTGCCTAGATTGGAATGTTATTTGGTACATATGCTGATGAGATCTATATGAACGAAAGGCAGATGCTTCTGAGACGGAACCCTATCTCTTTGATTCTAGAGTTTCTTCCCAACTTTGACACCATAGTGCCTCTTATTTATCAATAAGACATAAAATATTGAGAAAATTTCGTTGTCTCCAGGAAGGTAGTTAAGTTACATTAATGCTTACTTTCAATTTCAATAAGAAATTTACTCTACAGCTTGCTCTAAGATTGTCCTCCAGGAATTGTTGTGAGATCATCACAATTTAATGGTAACAAGATATTTCTGAAACTTCGGTACCAAAGAGCCAATTTAGAGTCAGACAGACAGACTTCAAGCCAGGCTCCAGCATACAATCACAGCAGGAACCTGGGCAAGTCACTCCAACTCTCTACACCCTCGTTTCCTCTCATTAAAAAACCGGCCATAATAACACCAACTTCACAAGCTTGCTGCATCTAATTTAATTATAAGCTAATGCCTGTAGAACACTTAGCACACTGCCTGGGTTAGAGAAAATATTCAATAAATGGGACAAAGTGTTATTATTATGATATCATTATGCTATTAAGTCCAGAGAGTGTTTTCCAGGCATCAAATTATACGAGCTTCTTGGAAGAAGTAAGTGCATGCTCACAGGCCACTGTCAGGACAAATAACAGCTGGAGTAGAAGGAGAGTATCAAGAGACAAGGTTAGAGAAGACAAGAGCCAGTACATGTTGGCCGCAGCGGAGAGTCTGCTTTTTATTCTAAGTGCAAAAAGCTAGTGAAATGTTTAAGGCAGGAAAGTGACAGGGGGAAACTGGTGAGAAAGGAAGCCGCGATTCTAATGGCAGTCACGGTAGAGAACCGCTGCCTTAGATTAAGGGTGGGGTCTAGCTGCACATTTAAACCAATTATGGCTGCCTGAGTCCACACAGAAGCAAGGTTAGAGAGGCCTCCCGAGAGGAAGCAGTGAGGAAGGCCAGGTGTCAGGAGAAAATCCTGCCCTTAATAAGCCTCACGTGGCAGCAGCGAAAAGCATCGCTGGAGTGAAATTCCAGGCCCGATTTTGTGCAACTTCTTAAGAAAAATAAGATAGAACCCGTGCATTCTAAGGCTATGAAACTGCCCTCCCCTTGCCTCCCACTTTTTTTTTTTTTTTTTTGCTAACTAGGATTAATTTTTGTATAAATTTATATGCACCACCATATGGTACCAGCTTAATACACGAGGACTAGGTTATCTTCTATCATCTCTCCCAGAACAGGTTCCGTCCTCTCTTACTGAATTTCTGACATCAAAGGGCTCCCCTTTCCTCTTTGGAACTTAACGTCTAATGGTGGGAAGGAAATAATCCTGATATAGCCACAGAAAAATGAACAGGAAGGTCGCTGGTAAATTAGGAGTTCAATTTCAATTGAGGATCAGTCATACATGTCTTTTTGCCCCAGCCTGGATTATAAACTACTCTGGAGTCTGGGAAGTCTGCCTCATTTGCCTTTGTACCACCACTGGGAAGGTTCTATAATATTTATATAAGTATAATACATACCATCGACTTACAATGAGGTTACATCCCAATAAACTTAACATAAGTTGAAAATACCATAAGTCAAAAATGCATTTAATACATCTAACCTACCAAACATCATAGCTTAACATAGCCTATCCTTAATGTGCTCAGAATACTCATATTAGCCTATAGTTAAACAAAGTCATTTAATACAAAGTTTATTTTATTATATAGTATTGAATGTCTCATGTAATTTATTAAATATTGTACTGAAAATGAAAAACGCAGAATGGTTGTATGGATACTCGAAGTACAGTTTCTATTGAATGCATGTTGCTTTCACACCACTGTAAAGTCAAAAAATCAAAAGTTGAACCATCGTAAGTCAGGAAACATCAGTTTTATATATATATTTATATAAGTAACATGTATATAACACTTCTGTGGAAAAATGTGGTGTAAGCTCCAAACAATCAATTCATAAACTACTTCTAAAACAAAATCTAGCTGTGAGTTGGGGTCTGTATGAAAACAAGAAAATGGGCAGAGTAACCTCTGGGAGAGTGGTTTGTACCTTTGGTTGGATCTGATGAAAGTTATGAATACTATCTCTCCAGGAACAGCCACGCACACACACTTACACACGATAAATTACATACAATATTAAAGTGGTTCATGAACTTTCAAGATCCACCATAACTAAAAATGATGGCCTCCATACAACATCAAATTGGATGAATTCTTCAGTTGTTATTTTTAAATAGATTGGGCCTTAACATGGTTATGAGTAACAAATATTAATTTTTTTAACTTTTTCTCTGTTAGCTTAGTAGTCTCCTATAGCATTTGAAATGGCATAATTTAATATTACTTAAGAGTTTAGAGAGTAATAATTGAAAATTTTTGAGTTCTAATTTTCTATTGCAATTTCAGTAATTATTAATAATTGTAGCTCATAACCAAACATATTCTAAAATATATAGGCATTATCTAATTTGAAAGTTTAAAATGTGCTTATTTATTCAATTTGAAAATTTTATTTTGGAAGACATATTACATAGTTGTTCTTCCCAAGATTAAAGGAAAACACTATTTTATAAAAATGGGGAGCTCATTTTAAGAAAAATTAATTTGAATTAGAATACTCACTCCTTCAACACACAAAAATATGTAATATTTTCATTCTGTGTTTTTAGTCCTGGTTTATTTTCAAACCAAGATTAGAGATTTGGAAACTTCAGTAGCTCATGTCTGCAAGCCTAGTACTTTGGGAGGCCAAGATGGGAGGATCATTTGAAGCCAGGAGTTTGAGACCAGCCTGGGTAACATAGTGAGACACTGTCTCTAAAAACAATAAAATTTTTGAAGCATGTACTTGTAGTCCCAGCTACTTGGAAGGTTGAGAAAGGAGAATCACTTGAGCCCAGGAGTTTGAGGTTACAGTGAGCTATGATAGTGTAACTGCACTCCTGTCTGGGCAAGAGAGTGAGATCCCATCTCTTAAAAAAAAAAAACTTGATTTAGCACTTATGATTAAAAGAGAACAAATGCAAACAATGAGATAAGAGGTACAGAAATCAAGATTTAATAGTATGTTAAACAAAAATAATTAACCTGATCAGAAAGGAATACGAAGCATTAATATTAGTGTAAAAAGATTACACTGCACAATGTGAATATACTTAATACTGCTGAAACATACACTTAGAAATAATTAAGATGGTAAATTTTGTTATGCTTTTTTTACCACAATATAAATAATTTAAAAAGAAAGAAAGAAAGATTACAAAACTCTGTTAGCCCAGAATGCTCTTGGAATAAGGGCTAAAAACTCCAAGGAGGGCAATGTCAGAATCTTCTAATTTAACAAAGTTAGTGAGAGAAGGAGAAAGAAAGAAGTTAACTACATTGAACGTCGTGGAAGAACCATTTCACTGTGTTCAGAAGGAAGATTTATGGCCTGGTGCCTGCAACAGGACTGCTTTCTGGACTAGACTGTAGATGACCACTAAGCCACATGAAGGCATCTCAGCTAAGAGGGGCACCTCCGAACTTTTGTTATGTTACATCACATTAGACCTTTAGTCTTTTGTTACTATCTTCTTTTAGACATTTGCTCAGATTCATTCACATACAAATTTTATTTTTTTTTCCTGAAAATGCTTTATATATGCAGAATAGTCATGCCCGTTCAATACGGTCCTATTTCAAGACGCTTTGAGGAGAAACACAGGCAGCCCGTTGTCCATGCCAAGGGAGGATTAGGGAGAGTTATGCGGTGAGCTGCATCGCCGTGGCATCTGATGTCACCCAAGGTAGGCAGCTCATAATTCTTAAACCCAAACACAGAGCATTAAAGTGCTATAAAAATATTGCTCAGCCAAAGAATAAATCGTTTGGAAATTCAAATGACAGAAGTGGGTGTATTGGGATTTTTGTAAAGTTCTGTTTCAGGCCATGAGGAGGAAAAATTAATGTTTGGTCTATTTATGTTCTATAAGTACTGTTTTAAGAAAGTATGAATAACCTACTTCGTGCTCGCATGGTTATTTGGGTAATTTTCTAAAATGAAAACCCGGTTAAAATATGCGATGGCTTCGAGCCCTTCATTAGTTCTCTTCTGCGGGCAGCATCATGTCCAAGCTCCTATTCGTATCGTAGAAGACCCTGCATAACACCCTCCACCTTCACGGCCGCCCCCTCCCAGGCTTCCTCCTCTGCCCTACGCATGCCCTCCTCTATCTGCCTGTCCTGAAATCGCCTGTTCATCTCACCTCTCATCCAGCACACTGGCCCTGGGAAGGCTTTCTGACTCCCCAGGAAGAAGCGACCACGTCCTCCTTTGCCCCTATACTGCGCCTTCATCCTGTCTGCCTAACAGCACCAGTGACACTGGCTGGCATTGGTTTACATGTTTATGGTCCCACCAGGCTGTGGCCTTCAGAAGGGCAAACACTGTGTCCTACCCATTTTTGCAACGTCACTATCGAACATGTGAGGCAACACATCTAGCCACAAATACATGTCGGTTGAGTTGAACTGAATGATTTTTAAGTGACAGTATAAAATGATATGTAAGGTAACTATGTATTTTAAAACAGGGAAAAAAAATTAGCAAACGGGAAAAGCACTGGGCCCCTGATTGACAGGAAATGGTATCAATGTGTAAACAAGAAATAATGGCTGGAAATGCTTTTACGGTTTCCAGGGTTCAGCAGGTCCAAGCCTGTTTCTTTTCCTGTGTATGAAAACAGCAGTTACAATGCTCAAAGGTCTGCCTGTCCCCAGGGGCACGTCCTGGGTGAGGGGTTAGGTAGGGATAGGCAGAGGGGCAGAAAATAAAATGTCTGCTATCCTGATTTTATATGAGAAGATTGCTCATTTAGAGATGTTGCTTATGGAGTCACTTTCAAAGCAAATAATTTATCTGTTTTCCATATGATTATCATGTTCTTCTTTAAATCTTACATAAGCATGGGTTAATCTCCTGCAATGAGTGAGGCCGTGGGGACTAGAACAAGGTGTAAGATACAGTCTTTGCCTTCACAGATTTATAAACTTCCCTGTTATTATATACAAACAGTCAATTTTAAATTCTTGGGGAAAAAAAAGGAAAAAGAAAAAACATTCTTGCTTTCCTCTGAGGGATGTGATTAAAAAGATTTAACAGGGAGGCACTTATTCACATGAAAGTTAATCCTCAAAATAAACTTCTGTTTATATATGGCTAAACAACACTTCTTATAATAAAAGACGAAGCATAACAAAAAAATGATGAATGTGTAACAGCTCTACCAAACATAATCATATAATCAAAGTGTGGCTAAGAAAAAAAAGACATGTAAAAAAACAAACATGTGGGTCCAAAAATTTCAAAATAATGAGTTTACCGAATGCAGAAACAAGGGATCATTTTTTTTAAATCACACTATTATATTCAATATTAATGTTCAACTAGAATAAAAGTTAGTAATAGATATAAGAAATAGTTATGATCAGAGGATTGTGACTAAGAACCTGTTAAAAATAAATATTGTATTTTAATTTTTTTTCACAATTTCCAGGATAAGTGATAATCTCCTCCCTCCCCCCAAAAAGGGCTTAGAGACCTTGACATACAACTGCCACTTAGTTATATAATCTGGCAGATAATTGGTTTAGTACTATCTGACCCTCGTGAAAAATCCGTAAAGCCATGTAGACTGGAACTGTAATCCAATATCCCAGTTCCAAAAAAATTAAAAACAAAAAGGTAAATAAACTTAGCTTTGAAAAATTATTTTAAAAAAATAAGCTTTACCAGTTGAATAAACTTTTACCTAGCTGGCTTTCCGAGGCTGTTTTGAGTCCAATGTCTTTAAGCTGTGGAATTGCTCATTTCATGCCCCTCGCTTAGAGCAAATAAAAGCAATTTCTCTTTTAAATGATATACACACATGGGTGCTCTAGGATTTTACCTAAAATTTCAGAAACCCCTCTGTATCACAGTTGAGGTTGTTTAGATGCAATACTCTTTTAATGGCCTAGGAGAATGCAACTTTAAAAGAAGCCATTCGATGAGCCTTTTGTGAAGCTAAGAATCTTTGAAAAATCAGGTAGTACCTAATTTTTATTTTTGTAATAAATGTACATTTTCATACACTGCATTGGCTTGGGGGAGGGCATTAAACAGGCATGGTGAAGTGCAAAGGTCAGTGATGATTCCTGTCTTTTACAGATGCCTTCAAGGATTCCAGAAGAAACTCTAGCTTCTATTAGTCTTGTACCAACATGACTCCTTCACTTCTCTTCTAGGGAATGGAATTTCGTGAAATGGGAGGGATAGGTCAGGGGAGTTTTCACCACTCTACATTGACATGTGACACTTCCTTTCTATCTCCTCTAAACACTGTCCATTCTGTCCTCCCCAACAAAGACTTTTTCTTTGCCCTATACATTTCCTTACCCATTTGTCAAACAGGCTCCAGGAAAGCTCTGTCATGCCTTCCTGGGTATCTGTATGGAATTGTAACATCTGGTCTATTTGACCATCTTTAATGGTCAAACTAAACCTCTTTGGTTTATAGACCCTAATCTCTGAAGTGGAAATAATACCTGCATGCCACTATGTGCTACGACAGTATGTGAGGCCATAGATACGAAAGAATACATAATTCTTTGAAAATGGAGTATGCCAAGATATTATCGTCATGAACATTAGTCCTCCTCGTATGCATTATTTATTATAGAAAAGGTTGCATTTCGTAAATCCATCCCTTTCCTCTCCTCCTGCCATTGCCTTATTTCAAGTTCCTCTACCTCCTTCAAACCCAACAGTTTCCTAAATGTTCTTCGTGCTATCAATTTTCTTACTGATAGTCCATTCTTCCCACTGTGGACAAAATTATCTCTGAAATAGAGATTTGACCCTGCCAAACTCCTGGTTTAGTATGTTCAGAGTGTGTCCCATCACCCACAGTATGATTCTGGACTTCTTAGCTGGACATAGAAGATTCTTCCTTCCACAAGTGACCCACCTTCTTTAACAGCCTCATCTTTAGCAATCCTCTTAAGTTCACCTCACAGTAGCATGAAGGAAAGAATCCCCAAATACACCACAATTCCTTATGTCCAAGCTTTTACATGAGCTGTTCCTTCTACTCAACAGTATCCTCTGCTTCTTGTAAACGCCTCCCCAGTTCTTGCACCCTTCATGGCTGAGGCCACTATCACATCCTTGGTGTACCCACAGCACTATGCTCACACAAAATTATAGCATTAATCATGCTGTACAGGAGTTTTTTAAAATGCCTGTGCCTTTTTCTCTGATAAGAATGTGAGTTTCTCCCATAAAAATTCCAGAAGAAAATGTAGGAAAAACTCTTCTGGACATTGACCTAAGCAAAGAATTTATGACCGAGATCCAAAAAACAAACGCAGCAACAATAAAAATAAGTAAATGGGATTTAAACTAAAAAGTTTTTGCACAGCAAAGGAAATAATCCACAGAGGAAATAGACAACCTACAGAATGGGAGAAAATATACATGAACTATAAATCCAGCAAAGGACTAATATCTAGAATCTACAAGAACTTGAACAAATCGGCAAGAAAAAAAACAAATAACCCTACCAAAAAGTGGGCAAAAGATGTGAACAGATTTTTTTCAAAAGAAGATAGACAAATGGCCAAAAAACATATGAAAATATGCTCAATGTCACTAATCATCAGGGAAATGCAAATTAAAACCATAATGGATACCACCTTACCCCTGTCAGAATGGCCATTATTAAAAAGGCAAAAAACAACAGACATGGGCACAGATGCAGTGAAAAAGGAACACTTACACACTGTTGGTGGGAATGTGAATGAGTGCAACCTTTGCAGAAAACAGTCTGGAGATTCCTCAGAGAAATAAAAGTGTATCTACCATTCGGTCCAGCAGTCCCACTACTAGGGGACTTTTCCTTTACCGAACGGAAAAGAAGTCATTTTATTAAAAAGGCTCCTGTACCAGAATGTTTGTACCAGCACAAGTCACATTTGCAAAGATATGGAATCAACCTAAGTGCCCATCAACTGATGAGTGGATAAAGAAAATGTGGTGTGTATGTATGTACATATGTTGTGTATATTTATATATATTAATATATACCATGGAATACTATTCAGCCATAAAAAGGAATGAAATAATGTCTTTTGCAGCAACTTGGATGGAACTGGAGACCATTATCATAAGCGAAGTATCTCAGGAATGGAAAAACAAACACCGCATGTTCTCATTTATAAGTGGGAACTAAACAACAGGCATATATTGTTATCAAGTGTTTAAATGGACATTGAAAACTAAGACGGAGGAAGGGTTGGGAGAGAATTGAGGAATAAAAACCTACCTATTGGGTACAATGTACACTATTCGGGTGACAGGGTGACTAAAAGCCTTCAGCATTATGCAGTTTATCTACGTAACAAAAAAAACACTTGTACCCCCTAAATCTATGGAATTGATAAAACAAGGACTGTGAATTTCTCAACAACAAAAACTGTATCTCATTTATTTTTCCATTCCACATATAGTCAAGTGCCAGATACCTAGAAAATAATGAATACGTGTTAATTGATTTATTGAATAATCATGAAACAAAGTGTAAGAAATTAATAGGGCAAAAACATTTTTTTCTTTTGACTAACAGGAATTTGGGGAATTCGATGGAGAAAGACTGACTTTCTTTCTAGTAAGTCAATACACCAGCAGAAAATATTTAAAAAAGAGATCTGACTCCTGAAAAGAGCCCCAGATTGGGTTCTACTTCTGGTTCCACCATTTACTAGCTTTGTAATCTCAAATAAGTAGTAACATCTATGAATCTAAGTTTTTCCATCTATAAGGTGAAATATCATCTGCACTGTATTCCTCAGAGTTGTTAGGATGAAACAAAAAGATGTGTAAATGTCTGTGCTAAACTCCCAAGTGCTGTATAAAGTATTTAAGTAAGGTACTATTTTAGCAAGTCATACTTTTTGGAAAAAGTGTTTTAAGTGAGGCTGACACTAGTTAAATAAAGAGGTAGCAATCCTGAACAAGGGCCAATGTTCTACGTAGAGAAATCATCACATAAAACTCACCTTTAACCACATAAAGAATATAGTCCCAAAATGGATAGTTTCCTAAACTTTAGACATAAAAGCAGAAATCAATCACGAAATTGTATTTAATATAATAATGGGGCACAGTTTACAATATTATTATTATTTTACTTTTGAAAATACCAATCTTGTTCACCAGTAAAAATCAGGAAGTGACTAGACTTGCTGCTGGATAACTCCACCTGGATGCCACTAGATCTTCAAAATTCAATAAGCCCCAAACTGACATACCCGTGTCCCCAAGCAGCCTGCGAGCCCAGTGAGAGCAGGGGCCGTGTCCAGCCTTCTCGCCACTGAAGCCCCAGCACTGACCAGGGTTCCAGGCACAGACAATAGCTCTTAGTAATTATTCATTGAACACATGAGTGAATGGAGACTGACACTCAGATAAAGCAGGTGGAATGGGGTTTAGGGGGAAACTTGAACAGAGACCGTGTTTAAGAGCTCTTAAGGAAGAGCCCAGGCAGGAAACCTGACGACATTCTGATAAGAGGATGCAGAGGTGCCTATTTTGTGGCTGGTCATCTCTTTCTCATTTGCTCATGTCCCTGTAGCAAGTATCAGCATTTAGTTGTTGTCTATTCTGTTTTTTTCTCCAAATTAAAAACCATTCTTCTTTTATCCATTACCATTTCATCATTATTAGGGGAGATCATCTATCTCATCAGCATTAATACCATCTTCAAGTGGTATACACAAGAGATATACCTACGAAATGTACAAATCAACTACTATTTGTAGACAGTGAAATTAAAATCACAGTAAATTTCCTATCCTTCCATATTTTACCCAACAGTTAAACTTAACATAATTTAGCTTGAAAGGTGGTCAAGCACAAACCAGAGACCCACCCTTTAGCCCACGTCTCTAAAAGTCTATCTTCATCACAAGTGTGCACAATAATGTGTCTCCTATTATAACACTGCTTCTTTTTCTTTTATTTGTCCCTCTAAATATTTTTGTGTGCTCATAAAATAAGAACCATTTTTCCCCACCACCATGCCAGAACTTACAACTGAGTGATTACTGCTCCTCATCTTTCCGCTCAGGAAGGGAAGCCATTTGATCTCTCTGATTCAATCTGTCAACCTCCTTCATCAGCCACCTCTGAAATTGCTTCCAGCCTGGCTCTTCTATCAGCCTCCACCATTTCCCAGCGATTCCCTTTGATTTCAGACCCTTTTGGCTTTGCGTCTTGTATCCTTCCTTCCTCTTCTGAATTTTGTCCCATCATGAATTTCCTACTTTCTTCAAAGTAAATTTAAGCCTCTTTATTAAAATAAGTATACATACATTATACACTAAGCCCTATTAAATACACCAGCTGTTCTAAAATCTGGCTGATCATCCCATGGAGAACTTTATAAACTCTAATGCGCCTCACTTTATCTGACAGACTGTGATTCAGTAGGGCTGGAGTGGGGCATAAGAACCTACATATACTAAAATCTCTTTTGGTGACTGGAATTATCAGGCTTAAAAAATACTCTCATGAACGATATTTTTACGTACAATAATTTACACAAATCCTTTAAAATGATATAATCCAGCTTTTTGCTTCTTTTTTTCCCATTCACCTTTAATTGATACCATTCAGTGTAACCACTTACTCTTATCCAGCTTTGAGTATTTTAAAAATTTGGTGTCCGAATCTTCCTAAAACACATTTTAAGGTAGGTATCGCATTTCTCCGCTCAAAATGTTTCTTTCCCTGTGTGTGGAGGCCCATTACGACGCCGCTCGTGTCCTCTCTACACCGGCATCAGCTCTGCGCCCCCAACCAGGGGGAGGGGGAGGAGGGAAGAGAATGTGGGTGTACGGACTGCGCATGCTCACTCACCCTGTCCATCTTTCTCCGAGAGTCAGCTGCCCTCAAGAAACACAGCTATGCTCAACTATAATCCAGAGAAAAACCACATTTCATTGCAGATGAAGACGAAGACCTCGGATGAGGAAATAGAAGCTGAGATGGGTACCGGACGCTACTCTGTGTGTTGGGAAATCTCTGGAGGCGGGTAGAAAGAGCAACGCTAGCTGCTCTTCTCTGTCCTCCTCTGTCTGCAGCTCCAAACTGTCACTCGGACCTGAACAGGAGAGCAAAAGCGGGCAGAGGAACTGCAGCGGGAATAATGAGGGGAGTTTAAGAGAGTGATAGCCCAGCTTACAGAAGAATGACGATGAGATGTTTCTGGGACCAAGATTTAATGACACTGCAGTAAGGTGACGATGGTTGCTTTGTCATTTACAGTATCACGAAACACTTCCCTTTTTATAAGCTGCCACTTGAAACAGCTGCCCTCAAGCAGTCTGGTGTACCTGGATAATCTGAGGAGCTTTTCCCAAACATCTGTGAGCAGGCACTTTGAACAGGCAATCCAGAACCCGACCGGCTAATCCTCCCCATTTTGGGATACTACCGAGGAATGCGACAGGTCTGTGAAATACAGTTCAAAAGCCACTAGGCTAGATGATGTGCCCTGCATATTTAATATTCACACAAAATCCTGACACTTAATATTTTAGAAGTCCGTAAAAGAGTCATTTGTTTTTATTCCCCGAAAATACACAACCACTACTTTTTTTTTTAATTTTACTAGAAGTCACTGTTCACTTTTACATGTAAAACACACATACGCACATTGTGATTCTGATTGTCTGGGATGTCTACGTGACAGAAAACTGTAGTCTGGCCATCCAGCGTGCACTGGCAGCACATACCCTCCGTGCTGTGTGTGCCAGTGGTTGCCAAGTGCGGTGACGCAGACTGGAAAACTCTGCAATGGGCCCGGGGCCCTGCAGTTTTCCATCCTGCCATGCTCAACCCAGTGACAGAAAAGGCTTTCCAGCACAATTCCTGTGACCTCTTCCTGGTCCAGAAACAAAAAAAGTTAACCTGGAAAACAAAAGTCAGTTATGCTGTAGCCTGCACAAACCTAAGAAGGGGTTAGGTCTGCCCGTCGAGAAACTGAGGGAACATATATATGTATGCACAAGGAAAGGTAATGAAGAGGTGACGGGATCCCCTCATCTAATGAAGTACTCTGAACACCTCTGAATATATTCAAAATATCTTCATTATTTTGTTTGAAATACTATAAACTCTAATATTTGGGACGTCTATATTTAAGTATAAATCAATGTATTCTAAAGCAAAATAATGGAGATTAACATATTCTATTAATAATTACTCTCTACACCAATAAATCATCTAGTGATTGCTAATGTGCTGTGTGCCTTATAATGGTTTGTAAGTTTCTTGAGAAAAGCGATAAAGATATAATTACCTTCTTGAGATGGTGGTTATTTTGTGAGCATTTGTTAATTCCTAAAATTAAGCTCTTTCCATTTTTAATACATACCTTCTTTAGAGCAGTTTCTGGGTGCACTTTTCTAATTAACATTAGAGAGCTCAAATATGTGGTTTTATAAGGTACTGTTATACTGAGAAGGTACAAAACGTGCATGCCGTAAAATATCGAGATAGACTTTTTTCATAAAATACAATGACTACAACACATTACCACAAGGTGGCAGTGGTGCTATGCTAGTCTCAGGATTTTCGTTCTGAGATATGAACTCAGAGGGGCCTTTTTCAGTCACAAAAATCCTTCTCTGTAACTGGTGAAAGGCATATATGTAACTGTTATTTAAAAAAAAAATAATAAAACACTTATCCTTCAAATTCTGACTTTACGTCTTCCTTTATCAACTATCCTTACCCACTTCCAAGAATAACTCCTTTGCCCACCCCATGACATTTTGATGTAACCACTTTCCCACAAGGCCACAAGGATACAACTATTTTGATGTATGAGCATTTTGATGTGGCCTAAAATAAAACAACTAAACATTACATTTTTTAAACTAGTAACCCCACAGCAAACCTGGGTCTCGCAGTGCTGCTGCGCTCCCAACGTTCCCACTCCAAGAACGCAGTTCATGGGTGAGGCAGGACTCGGAGGGCAGGGGTGTGCGTGCTCAGGGATGGGATGGGAACTGGGTGAAGCACAGGCACCGACAGGCTAACCACAGATAACCAGGAGCCCTGGATCTGCCACATACAGTTATCCCAGGAAGGGTTACACCTCATCCCATGCCAAATCTGCATATCTTCTGGAATTTCAATTGTATCTTCAATAACCTGCCTCTAGGTTCTCAAGTTCTTTCCCCAAAGAATACCTGGGTCCCGACTGCATAGGAAGTTCTGTTAGAAATCTGCCAGTTCTTTGAACTCACAGATGGATAGACAGATAGACAGATATGCAGACATACATACACATACGTTATATTTAATGTCATTAACTCCAATCCAATGGTGGTTTTGATGGGCAGGACTGATACTTCTGAAAGATAACCCAGTTCTAGTAGATTTTTTAAAAAATATCTTCATTGTTCACAGAAATGAATGGAATCAAATGTGACTGTCCTCTGTGATTAGGATGGGGCAGAGAAAAGGTCAGAGATGAAGGCTGAGCAAACTGCTAGATAAAACAGCTACACATATGCACACATGGGTTCTATACTTGGGTCATGACAGTATGTTCCTTTGTCTGGATCCATCCTTATCTTTAATTTATTCCTTCTCAGAGATCTTCTCAATCTTTCTCTAGCACCTGCCAAAAAAAAAAAAATGTAACCTCTCTCCCCTTTATGCAACTTCTGTACATTGTCCTTACTTCCATCTTTGCACTGTAGTGCAATAACCTGTCTGCATCATGCACAAAGGTGCAGAGCTATGGCCTGGGTCCAAATCTTGGCTCCATAGCTGACTAGTTGTTAAAGACCCTGAGTATATTATTTATCTTTTCTGTGCCTGAGTTTCCTCTTCTTCATGGACAATAAAGCAGTAACTAACTCACAGGGATGTTGTGAGGACTCGATGAGCCAATGCGTGGAAGTATTTGCAACAGCCCTTGTCACACAATGCTCAGTAAACGTTAGTCATTCTGTTATTCTTGCTCCTGTCCCTATCAGACAGCAAACTCCCCAGTCGGGATCGCGTTGACTCCATCTCTGCATCTCGGCACCCGGCACTATGCCCATTCCCTCAGTGCACTCGTAATGTGTTTGTTAAGCTAAATTGAACTCTTCCCTCTGTCTGTCTTCCATCTCCAACTGTTCCCTCTCCACCCATTCCTTCCCCTTGCCACGTCTGATTTTAAAAACTTTTTTCACCTCTTGATTCTGTCCCAGGTTGCAAGTTACACCCTCGTTTCCATTACTACAAAACTTCTTTTAAAAAAATAGAATCCTCCTGCTGCCTCTTTGCTTTTTTTCAGCCTTACTGCATGCATTAGAGCTTTCCCTGCCTCCGTTTCAAGAAAACTGCCCCTTGGCTATTTCCAGTTACAGCCTCTGGGTCAAATCTCTTTGAGTGAACTTCCTCCCATAGTTCCAATTATCTCCTCTAAATATATATATATATAACTCCTAAAATAAATTTCTATATTTATTCTCAATTTTTCACTCCAGCTCCATGTACAACTGCCTACTTGACATCTCCACTTGGAGATGTTGTCACCACCTGAAACTCTGTAAGTACATTTTATTTCATGTAATGCATGTTAACTTAGGATCATACAAAAACACTGGCCTGACTTTAGGAAACCTAGATTCTAATTTCAACATTTCCAGTAACTAACTACACAACACAGGGTAAAAAGGCAATTACTCTCACTCTACACAGAAATCAAAATGAATTCAGCACCTGACCCTGCCAATTTTGCTCCTCTTCCTGTGACCTCCTCTGTTAGCAGCAGCATCATTCCCCTAAGCACACAAGCACAATCCCAGAACTTCCAAGCTATCTTTTATTTTCCCTTGCCCTTCAGTTATTCAGTCTGCCACATCAAAAGGTTTCTGAAAACTGGTCTTCCTTCTTGCTTCTATTTGCTAGTGCCCCAATTCCTGTAACTTTATTGCTTCTCACCTAGACTACCACGATCCCCTCCTACAGGGAAACGCTTCCAGGACCAGCACTCCAGGAAGAATTCGCCACCCCTGCCCTGCAGCATTTGGAAGCTACTGCTTCCCCTTGAAGTTTGGTGGAAGTATGGAAAACAACTCTGGGTAACGCATAATAAAGCAGAGACAAGTCAGAACACTCAAACGGGACTTTATTAAGGTTGGCAATAGCATAAGGGAGGTAAACAGAGAGCACCATTTTAGACCACAGAACTAAATTCCCCTTGTCCTCCATGCCTGTGACCCCAAAGAGGGACTCCAGGACCTTTCTAACTTAGTCCCCCACCAGGGGCATACCAGGTGGTCCCCTATGGCCAAGGAGCACAGACCCCATACCTGCAGTCTACACACCAAAACCAGCCAGCCCCTCTTGCTGCCTGTCTGTGGTCTGCCCTCACCATCGTTGTTCCTCTACTCACAGGGATGCTGTCCTACTCGGGCAAGCCTCAACTGAGCACCACAGTCCCACAGAAGTCGCCTACCGTTCATAAAAGAAAGTCACACGGACATAAACATGAAAAACACGTATACTTCCTTGCACAGAACTAGCCCCACACACCCATAAATTCTCCATACTCTCTCCCTCCGGAATTCTTTCCTTAAGACATAGACTTCATCCATTCACTTCCCTGTTCAAAATCTTTAATTGTTGTTCATAAACCACAGAATACAGCGTAGCACTTTAATTCTGCATCTAAGGCTCTTGCCCGGCTACATCACTATTGCTTTTGCAGCCCCTCTAGGGGCCACTACCAGCCCCACTCGCCCTGCAGTTTCTGCTCCTGGCATACTGGTCTCCCTGCCAGAGGCCAAAAAAAAATACATGCTTCCATCTTGGGCTTTTCATTTGGGTGTCTATCCACAGAAACTGAAAGCAACTCCCCAGCACCTTTCCTCCCACGACTCACCCTCCAGTGCTGGGCTTACACGCCACCCTTGCAAATGTCACTCAGGAGTGTCCACTCATTTGCCATTCCGTGTTCTCAGTCCTCCCGGAGCCCTACTTGCAAAAAGTAAGAGATTCACACTAAGATTTTGTTTATTCTAAAATGCTTCTCTTTCTCACTTTTCAGTATTTTCAGTGGTACATGAATTCTGAAATCTATATCACAGTATGAGGAGAAAATAAATCACATTTTTTTTTTTGAGACAGAGTCTTACTCTGTCACCCGGGTTAGAGTGCCATGGCGTCAGCCTAATTCACAGCAACCTCAAACTCCTGAGCTCAAACGATCCACCCACCGCAGCCTCCCAGAGTGCTAGGATTACAGGCGTGAGCCACCAAACACGGCCCTCAGTCTTTAGAAGCATCTCCCTAATCCCCAAAGGGCATTCTAGGATACAGTTTATTTTATTCTTCTTTATTCTACCCAAACTCCACTCCACTTAAGAACAGCTATCTTGGCATGGCGTGGTAGCTCCCAGGTGGGAGGACTGCTTGAGCTCAGGAGTTCAAGACCAGCCTCAGCAAGAGCGAGACCCTGTCTCTACTAAAAATAGAAAAAAGTAGCCGGATGTCATGGCACATGCCTGTAGTACCAGATACTTGGGAGGCTGAAGCAGGAGGATTGCTTGAACCCAGGAGTTTGAGGTTGCAGTGAGCTATGATGATGCCTCTGTACTCTACCTGGGGCAATAGAGTGAAACTCTGTCTCCAAAAATAAAAAATAAGAACAGCTGTCTTGAAAAGAGTAGATGTTTCTGTTGCTGGGACAGAATGGAACATTTCATTTCCCTCTCTTCAGTTCACGTATCCCTATGTCCTGGATGTTAGGCCATATCATATATGTTACCCTTATTATATACAATACAATGATGTAAAAACTTTGCATCGCTCCCTAGGAAGGGAAGCAAGGCAGCACCACAGGGTGGGCAGATGTGGATCTTGCACGCAGAAAGCTCCTGTGGAAGAAATTCCTGTGCCACCCAGAAGCAAAAGCCCTTGTAAGTAACCTCTGATAAACTCATCTAACTCGCCAACCTGGACTTGTCAGAGTCATTTCTTTGGTCTCTCAGTTCCCTCTCGGTTCGGAGGGCAGTTTTTCTATACTGTTCTAGGATTTTCAAGAAACACCTGGCCTCCCAGCTACAGACCCAATTTCCTGACCTCCCTTGCGTGTGGTCATGTGACCAAGTTTGGGCCAACAGGATGCGAGTAAAAGTGATGAGTGCAACTTAAGTGTTATCACCTGAAAGACACCTGGCCTAGGTGTTCTTTCTGCTGGCTGGAAATGGTGATGACTTGAGCAAATTTGGAAGCTGCCCAGGGAAACTACATTTCCCAGCCTTTTTGAAGTCTGATGTCCCCATGTGACTAGATCTTACTAATGCAATGTGAGCAGAAGTCCTGGATGCCACTTGAGCCTAGGCCTTTATCCATGGGCCTAACTCCTCCTCCCTATTCTCATTTTCTGCTCTCTAGCTGGAACTCAGAATTGGTGACACAGCATTAACCACAGAGGCAAGGACAGTCCTCTGGGAGATGGCCAGGAAGCAACATGGGAAGAACCTGGGACTTGAATAGCTCCATGCAACAGAGATACCCACTCACCTCAGAAGCTTTCCTTGGACTGTAATGTAAGAGAGAAACGTCTTTGTTCTCTAAGTCTCTGAAAGTCAGGAGTTTCAATATTACAACCCGGTAACTCTAGTATCAAGCTATGTTAGAGCCACCTCACCACCTTTGCATCACATACCTCTGAACTGTTATTGGTGAGAAAGAAATACACTGTTATATTATTTAAACCACCATATTTCAGGGTTTTATCACAGCAGGATAGTCTATATATAATATGTTCCTACCATCTAATTTGTAATTAGTCATTTCCAATTAATTATATTACTAATTATATATAATTACAGGAATAGATGCAAGACTCTACCCAACATCCATTTCCCTTTTCCTGCTTCTTAGCAGAACCCTGATTGGGTTTAGGTATCCACTCTTTTTTCCCAAGTCTGGTGCTTAGGGAATGCTGACTTTCGTCCTAGCTCTAGTGAGTACGTATTAATTAGTCTAACAAATCGCTTATGAGGATACTTTCCCCCCTGCCATCCGTAATTAGCTCAGAGGTGAGATGTGACCCAGTTCCAGCTGATGAGCTATGAGTGGGGGTGTCCCGGGGGCCTGCTTTTGGTCCTCCAGAAGACAGAGTACATTTTCCGTCTGTTGTCTGGGTATGACACCTGGAATTGATTCAGGCACTTTGCTAACAGAAAGGAAAGTGCAGCCTTGAGAATCACAGAAAGAAGTGAGTCAGAGCCTGCCCTCCCTCGAGGTGCTTAAGCCAATATAATTTAGGGTATTTTGTCACCTGCGGCTGACAGCATCCTAACTGATCGAGTATAACAAGAGTCCCCATATAACACACATAATAATGAGCCAATCTTAGAAGTGAAATAGAAATAACATACTACCCTCATCCCAATCATAATAGACTACTCCCATCCCAAATCATTAAATATGGAAGAAACATTTAATTACCATCACTGGAATAACATCAAAGAGCACCTGAACCACCACACACTGAAGAAAACCCAGCTATGCTAAAGTAGCACCCTCCATTTACTTTACTCTGAATTCAAACGAAAATCCACAAAACCGTGAGGCTTCAAATTACCTAAACTATAAACCCCAAATAAATAGGTAACAATGAATCTCTTTATTCCAGGCTGCAGACTAATCCTGGAAAGGGAGGCAAAAATCTTATCTGACTGGTCCACTTAACTACTGCTGTTTCTCTTCAATCAGCCACATTGCAGGTTATTATTCTTTCACTTGCTTCTTATTAATTCTCAGGACATCTCTTAGAGCTTTTCTAAACGTTCTCATCAAACTCCAAATCAGTACACCCATTGCCCCAAATAAGTAGGCTCCCCTACTTGTAGTGCAAGCTACAAAGAACTGTTCTTTCTCCATGTGTCTTTAAACCCATTCATTTCTTGTCCTGGATGAAACCTGTTCCGAGGCTTTTCCAGTTGTTCATAAAAAAGTCAAAGTTCTCTGGTCACCTCTGGTCACAAAAACATTGTACATTTCAGTAGGGAAAATGTCCAGGCACTAACTCCAAACTTTATTCAAAGTTAGAGTTTCTCCCCTCCCCAAGTCTTGGCTATTCCAGGCACAGCAGGGTCTGTCTCTTAAATGTGTCAGCTCCTTCCTTTAATTCACTAGGTAGAGTGTTTGACTCCTCAAATGGGGCTTCTCCATTGCTTCTACGGAGATGTTTCTGCTGGAAACAGTCTTTCATAGCTCCTAGGGTTCAAGCAATAACTCGCCTCCAGGTGGTCATTCAGAACGCCGCCCACCCTCCCGTGTCTGCGTCTGATGGACACACCTCCAGCTGTTACTGCCAAAGTCACATTGTCCCTGGCAGGAAGGGCTACTTTTTAAAAGACCGTCAGGCCCTCTTCTGGTCCATGGAAAGTAGGTCCAGCTGCCTTGTTATGAGTGAAAGCACAGCTGACCCCCAAGGGAGCTGCGTCTCCTTGTTCTGCAGCCAGGCAGGTGGGTGTAGCTCCAGTATCTGACCTCCAAACTTTTCTAGTCCTGGTTTAGCGTCTTCACAGGCTGCAGACAGCAAGGAGGTCTCCGTCCGATCCCCTCACTCAGCTGGAGCTGAGAGGGAATCATCCCGTTCCTGCCTTCCCAGCCCCGGTCTTGGCCTCTTCAGCTGCCATCACACCACCAAGATGTTGGGCTACAGGTTACGAACCCTCACTAAGCAATGTGACATCATTGCCACTTATTGTTGTGTTTGCAGTGTTTCCGGGCCTCAGCCAAAATTGAGACAGAATGAAACCTACCTCAACATCCTGTTTCACTTGTTTTCCTGAAATCCAGTATGTTTACCTCCTCCTACAGATTCTTCTTCCAACGTCTAGAACAGATTGTCTTTCCATTGCTACAAACTTTTCTTTGTCTTTAATAATGTTTTTCTCTGTCTCCCTCTCTCTGTCCACCCTCACACACCCCTACCTCTTCTTACTAGGGCAATATTTTTTCCCTATGTTTCTCCTTCTCACCACTGTCAGACCTCTAGAATCAACTGCCTATACCCATCACCCCTGTTTCTTCATCAAGCATTTCCTTCTGAACCATCTGCAAATATATTTCTCCTCTAGAAGTCCCTGAAACAGAACTCTCAAGTTCCGTGTGACCAGCACCGTCCAACAACCTTTGGCAATGATGAAAACATACTGTCTGACTGAGTAGCCACTAGCCAAATGCAACCATTGAATTGTGACTACCAAGACTGAGAAACTGAATTTTTCATTGTATGTAATTGTAATTGATTTTAATTTAAATAGCTGCATGTAGCCAGTAACTGCTGTACTAGACATGACAGCTCTCGACAAATCAAACGGCTTGTTACCAGTTCTCAATCTACCTTAATGCTGTATAATTTGGTACTGCTTTGCTCATCCAAGAAATTTTCTTTCGCCATAAGTTCTAGAAGTCTATTTTTAAAGAAGATGAAGAATTTAAGTCAATGAGCTAATGAGGCCAGTCTGGGCTGGGGAAATAACATGAATATACGCAAAGCGTAATTCGTCAGCAAATGGTGTGTGCTTGGGCAAGGGAAGAGACAGGAGTGATGAGAATGGCCAAACTGGAGCAGAGGATAAAGGTATAGATTAGTGGGGAAGGAGATGGAACTAGGTGGATAAGCTAGAGACAGATCATTAAGACCACCGACAGCTAGAGGGGATGTTATGGGAGTAAAAACTTAGAGCAAAGAAGATGCTTACAGATGAGGAAACAAAGCTTGGGGTCACAGAGCATTTTGTGGCAGAGCTGGAACTAATATCTAAGTCTGCCTTCTCCCAAAATACGGTTTGGGTTTCAAGCATTTAATTAAAAGCTTTACAATTTTAAGAAAATTAACTCCAGCAAGGGTATGCAGGAGAGATCAGAAGGGAGGAAGTTTGAAGGCGCTGAAGGTGACTACACTCACCCAAGAGGTAAGGGGAGTTGAACTCCTACAGGGCGATTTTCAAATAATTTTAGCAGTAGATTCTCCATAGACAAAATGTGTAAATGAGATGTTTTATTAATGAAAATTCAGCTTAAGTGGGTGAAGTGATATATTATGAAGTCAATTACTACAAACAAAATTGTTTTGAAATCCACGCCTGTTTCAGACATGACTATGGTGGCACAAGTTAATGCTTTGGTGGTATCTAACGTGTAAATTTTCATATATAACGTATTTGTTTATCCATGTTGTTTTTCATTACTGTTTTTGAAATGTTTTAAAGCATATTAAAAAAAATAAAATTCAGCACATATTCTTATAGAGCCGCCTAAAGCACTTCTGTAGTCCCCTGGCGGGGCGGGGGGGGCGCTCTGTGGAATGAAATGTGAAAAGCATTCAGCCCCAGGTTAGGGGCCAAGATCCCCAACACCATGCCAACGCCTCATCCTGCTAGATAGTTTTCCATAGCACTTTCCACCTTCGCAGGAACCACACCATTGACTTATTTATCATACTTACGATTTTCGTATCCTTTGTTTACTGCTGCATCTAGTTGCAAATCAGTTGCCTCGCACACAGCTGGCACTCAATAAATATTTGTTGAATGAATAAGATATCTTTCAAGCAATTACCTTTACTTACTAGTGCTGTTTCACCTGCAGTGATAATGGCCTCAGCACCGCCACTTAACTTCAGCAACACTAAATCATGCCCAGACACCCTCTGCTGTTTCAGGTCTTCTCCCCAATCCTCCACGCTGACACAGGATCCGACGTGAACACTTTCCTAACACACTCCACTTTCTTCCTGAAATGTTCAATGTCCATGTCTACTGCACCCTTGAAGGGGTACAGCCTCCTTCGGGACCCTTATTCAGCCCTAACCCTCTGCACAATAATCGGCACATAGTAGGTGCTTAAACAAACATGTTGAGACGCTGGAACTGAATAGACAAACTGAAGACATTTTCCAAAGGAAGAATTAACAAGGCTTGATGGTGTGGAATAAAGAAACATAGACTAGGATGACATCAGCCAGGAAAGAGCCCATGAACTGAGCAGTTTTAAAGTGACTTGCAAACCTGTGTCTCTCTCAATCAGAGTGGATGAGATGATGAGGAGCTCAATTTTAAATGTGTATTTCTGACAAGAGGCTACCCAAGTTAAGATGAAGCTTCCTTTTACCATACTGGCCCACACTGATTTCTCTCTACGATGACCTTCTATAGCACTTATGTCTAATATAATATTTAGCATTTGATCATGTTTCCTGTGAATTTGTAATTTTTCCAACAAGAAAACTTTTAATAACTCCGTATGCACTTCAGTATGTTTCTAGAACATGTCCTTTCATATTAAAAATTATTTTTCTCACCTAACAGTAACTCTGAAGTGCTGACTTTAGCTTAAGAATATAATGACCTCATATAGCACTAGCACATATATGCACTTAAATATGTGCTAAATTGATGGATTTTAACATAATTCACTTTACAAATATATATTACTAAAAAAATTAAGGGTAAATATTTTATACTTATAAAGTATTCACTGCATCATTCAGATTACAAAGACAGCAGCATCACACTAAAAACACGAAGAAAAGGAAGACTTGAGGAATCATATACTTGAGTCTTCTGATTGATTTTAGAGATGCCATCAAAATGAGTGGCTCTTAAAATACAGTACCAGTGCCACTGCACATTAATATGCTTTTAAGTGTTAATTCTTAAATTGTGATATTAATTATTTAATCACCTGTGTGAAGTTTTAATTTCCCAAATTCCCAATTAAAAACAGCTGATTGAACACATGCTTTTAGCTCTACTTATTCCCAATACTTCCATATTATAGTAAAGAGATTTCTAAAAAGGCATAAAACTACAAGTATAAACAAAATGGGAGAGAAAACAAGAGCTGTAAAATTTTGTGAGATAAAAAGCATATGGACAAGTGAGAATTGACTTAGCACAACCACAACAGCAGCGGGGAATAGTTGAAAATCAACCCACTTGAACAAGCAATCCTCAAATGGCTCAAAAACTGGCAGCACCAGATACCTCTGGATGCCAGGGTAAAGATGAAGCTGGAAATGACTGGTTGAAAATCTGGTTTAGAATCACTAAGCTTCCTTTTCTCCCCTATCCCCCCAACACCTCCACTACCAATTTCTTCAGCTCTACATAGCCCACATTGCCCTCCCCCACCTCGGAATAAGACTGGAGATTTTCTGGAGTGAGTCAAACACAGAATGTCTAGAATAGAAGACCCAAGAATACCCAAAGGCAGGGATATATCATTGAAAAAAAGGAGTATTACACAAAATTTTACATGTTGAATATTGAGAGCTCGCCAAACTGCCTGCTCACTGGGCCCAGTCTCTGCCAGCCAGGGCCACAGCTTTCCATTGGAAGAGTCTTCCCAGAGGATCTGACAAAGTGGAGAGAAAAGGCTTAAAGATACCGATATCAGAGGTTACCAGCAAAATGACTAGTCGGGTTAAACAGTGAAACGCTCAGCTGACAAGTCCTACCTGCATAGACACAGAGATTCCAGTCAACTTCAAGTGTGCTCTTGTTCTTGTGTGTGTGTGTGCATGTACAATACACACGCACACACATAAGAATATATGTGTATTTATCTATCTTTATCTATCCATCAAGAAATTTTTTAAAATGCAATAGAAGAGTTGGAAAATAAAATTGAGAAAATCTCCTGGAAAAGAGAATGAAAAGACAAAAAGATGGAAAATGGGTGAGGTAAGGAAGATAGGAAAATTAGTGGAGGAGGTCCAATATCCAAATAATAATGATTCCAAAAAGAAAGAACAGAGAAAACAGAAGGAAGAGATAATTCAAGATGACTTCCCAGAACTGAAGGCTGAAAGGGGATACAAAAAGCCCACACAATGCATAAAAATAAACCCATAAGAATTTCACTGCGAAGTTTCCGATCCCCGAGGAAAAGAGAAGATCCTGAAAGCTTCCAGAGAGAAGGGGGTGGGGAGGAAATTGCACAAAGCATCAAAGATCCATATTGTAAAAGATTTCTCAATTCTGGAAGCTAGAAGACAGTGGAGCAATGCTTTCAGTGTTCTGAGAGGAAAGTGGTTTCCCACTTAGAAATTTAAACCCAGCTGAACTATCAATCTAGTGTGAGAGAAAAACAGAACCACCTTCACACACGGAAGCCCACTGCACAGGACTCTCTTATATGATCAAATTCGTCAGTCCCTGAATAATCTTTGCACATTTCTTTTCTCTTGTGTTTCCCTCAACCCCACCTCGAATGACATCTTCACCTTCAATTGGTCCTCAGTCAAGCAACAAAAACGTCATCTTCCAGTAGGTCAGCAATTTTATTCATATTTATCAATTTTACTACACCTTTAAGAATGTGCCATACATTACACCATTGAACAGAAGTTACTGAAATTCATTGACAGGAGAAAACAGGCAAGTCTGGAGCGACTGCAATAAGCTTTCCACATAAATGGAATCTGAATTAAACTTGAAACCTCTTAAAAATTATTTGTCATAACCTAAAGCTACTGAATTTACACAAATGAAAACATAATTATTCATACAAATCAAAAAACTTTAATTCCATTAAGAGAATAACAAGCAACTCTAAAACAGCATAATTTCAAATTAAATAATTAGACATCTGTTCTCTAAATTTAGACAGATTTGGTTAAATCAAACTTTTAAACTAGAATACCAACAAATGCATTGTTATCTGTCAATTAGTGAAATAGGTTATAACCTTAATTAAATTGTAATTATGACAATATTAGGCTAAAGGTTATCCACAGATACCAAATCAAAAACTGTCTTACAGAAGTGGAATATATAAATATAAAAATATATACATTCACAGAGACATACAGATGGTAAAATTTTAAATTTATTTTAAGGATAATAGAATAGGCTTTGTTGCCTTTGCTTTGAAGGAGAGGGAAGATAGAAGAAAATTGCAAGGAACAAAAAATTACTAATCACCAGTGTCTAATTCAAGTTAAAACACTAGTGAACACTGCTAGAAACACAATTCCTAACTCCAACATTTAATTTCTTCTTCCAACATGTATTAAGCACTCATTAAAAGTGGTCAACATTTATTGAGCAGCTGCTGTATCTAAGAGAGGATTACAGCAATGCTTTCTGCAGTCAGAATACAAACAAGTTATGAAAGGTAAAGTGTCTTAGGAGAGCTCACTGGTCCTTCCACACCCCCTTCCTACCTTGCACCCAGCCCTTCCTTCCTCTCCCACATTACCAAGTTTGTTGCCTCATTTCAAGGGTTTCTATAGTCAGGGAATCAGCTGACACACACCCCACTATCCATTTGTTTTCTGCTACCTTTCTACAGGTTTTCTTTTGAAGCGCAATTACTGAAAAGCTGGCAGGAAATAAATGAGTGGTAGCTACACCGCATATGTACCCTGTGGGATACAGATGTAGGACTCTGTCAATTTGCACGTCTCTCTGAGACTGTGGAAAACAACATATGGGTTTGGCATAAACAAAAATTAATTTGGAATCTCTCTCTTGGCAGAAACTTGACTGTATAAAAATTCAAATCTCCTTTTTAAATAAAACTTGTAAATGGTACACTGTTGCACGTTTGGCTCTTAACTCTACCCAACAGATAACGCTCAGTTCATTATGCAGATCTAGGCCTGTGAGAAATAGGAAGATAAGATCTAACTCCTTTAGGAAGCATGGAAATTGAATGAAGCATTACTGCCAAGATACCAAAACGGGCCTCTCTGAAGTTATTGATGCTTTTCGCGGACCTGCACTAAATTCTAATATGTGCCCCAAATCCAACTCCAATTTATGAATGGAAAAATGTATATTTAAAGATGAAAATTGTACTACAAATTTTCCATCAATGTTTGCATTTTAAAGCTGCTTAAAATCTCAAAGTATAACCAGATCTGATCAATTATTGTTGAGCACTATTTTAACATTGTATTTCTATAGTTTCTGCAAGTTTTTTTTACTGACGTAAAATACACATCACATAAAATTTGCCATCTTAAACATTGTTAAGTGTACAGTTCCGTATTGTTAAGTACATTCACATTGTTGTGCAACCAATCTCTGGAATTCTCCATCTTGCAAAACTGAAACTCTCTACCCACTGAACACCTCCCATGCCCTCTTTCCCTGGTCCCTGGCAACCACCATGCTACTTTCTGTCTCTATGAGTTTGGCTACTCTAGGTACCCCCTATTAAGTGGAATCATATAATATTCATCCTTTTGTGACTGGCTTATTTCACCTAGCATAAAGTCCTCAAGTTTCATCCATGCTGTAGCATGTGTCATAATTTCCTTCTTGTTTAAGGATGAATAATGTATGTATATATCACATTTTCTTTATCCATTCATCCATTCATTGACACTTGGGTTGTTTCCACCTTTTGGCTATTATAAATAATAGTGCTATGAATATGGGTGTGCAAATATCACTTTGAGACCCTACTTTCAATGCTTTTCAGTATATATCCAGATGTAGAATTACTGAATCATATGGTAACTGTATATTTAACTTCTTTAGGAACCACTATACTGTTTTCCACAGTGGATGCACCATTTTACATTCCCACCATCAGTGCAGTGCACAAGGGTTCCAATTTCTCCTCATCCCAACCAACACTTGCTATTTTCTTTTCCTTGTCCTTTTTTTTTTAATAGTAGGTTTTGATTCTCATTTCCCTAATGATTAGTGATATTGAGAACCTTTTCATGTGCTTGCTGGTGATGTGTATATATTCTTGGGAGAAATGTCTATTCAAGCCCATTTTTTAAATTGGGTTGTTTGTATTCTGTTGTCAGATTGTAGGAGTTCTTTACATATTCTGGATATTAACCACTCATCAGATATGTGATTTGCTAATATTTTCTCCCATTCTTAGGATGCCTTTTCATAGTCGATTATGTTCTTTGACACGCAGAAGTTTATCATTTTGATGTGGTCCAATTATCTATGTTTTCTTTTATTATTTGTGCTTTTCGTGCCACATCTAAGAAATTGTTGCCAAATTCAGTGCAATGAAGCTTTTCTCCTAAGAGCTTTATAGTTTTAGCCCTTATGTTTAGGTCTTTGATTTTGAGTTAATTTTTGTACATAGTGTAAGGTAAGATTCTTAGTCCATTGTGCTGCTATAATGAAATACTACAGACTAATTTATAAACAATGGAAATTTATTTCTCACAGTTCTGAATGCTGGAAAGTTCAAGATCAAGTTGCCAGTAGGTTCAGTATTCTCGAGGGCTGCTCCCTCTGCTTCTAGGATGATTCCTTGTTGTTGTATCTTCCAGAAGGGAGGAATGTCACATCCGCACATGGCAGAAAGCAACAACAAAGCAAACCTACTCCCTCAAACCCTTTCTTTCTTTTTAAGAGACAGGGTTTCACTCTGTTGCCTATGCTGGAGTGTGGCCTTGAACTTCTGGGCTCAAATGTTCCTTCCGCCTCAGTCTTCCAAGTAGCTGGAACTACAGACACGTGCCACCATGCCTGGCTAATTTTTTTTTTTTTTTCATTTTTTTAGAGACGGTGACTCACTATGTTGCCAAAGCTGGTCCCAAACTCCTGGCCTCAAGTGATCCTCCTGCCTCAGCCTCCTGAGTTGCTGGGATTATAGGCATTAGCCACTGTGCCAGGCTCAAACCCTTTTATATGGGCCCTAACCCCATCCATGAGAGCTCTGTCTCCATGATTCAATCATCTCTTAAAAGCCCCTTCTCTTAATACCATCACATTGGCAATTAAGTTTCAATATGAACGTTAGAAGAGACAAAAAAATATTCTGACCATAGCAGTAAAGGTCCGACGTCATACTTTTGCATGTAGATACATAGTTTTCCCAGAACACTTTGTTAAAACGACTGTCCTTTCCTTATTGAATAGTCTCGGAAACTTTGCAGAAAATTATTTGACCACATGTTCATCAGTTGATTTCTGGGCTTTCTATTATATTCCATTGGTCTATATTTCTGTCTTTATGCCAGTACCACACTGTTTTGATTACTATAGATTTTACATTTTGAAATCAGGAAGTGTGATACCTCCAACTTTGTTCTTCTTTTTCAAGATCATATTGTCTATCGAGGGTCCCTTGAGATTTTATATGAATTTTAGGATGCATTTTTCTATTTCTGAGAAAAAATGCCATCGGGATTTTGTTAGGGATTATATTGAATCAGTAGTTTACTGTAGGTAGTATTGATATTAATATCTTAACAATATTAATTTTCCAGCCTAGAAACCCAAGATTTCTTTCCATCTTTGTGTGTTTTATAATATTCACTACACAAGTTTTGCATACAATTTTTTAAAATTTATTATTAGGTATTTCATAATTTTAATGCTATTTTAGGTATTATTTTTATTTTAATTTCTAATTATTTATTGCTAACATACAGAAATATCTTTGATTTTTGCATATTGACATTATACTCTATGACACTGGTATATCCACTTACTATTTCTAGGAACTATTTTGTAGATTCCTTCACATTTTCTAGATAAATAATTACACTGAGGCTGAATAAAGAAGTTTTACTTCTTTCTTTCCAAATTGCATGCCTTTTTGTTTCTTTTTCTTGTCTCACTGCACTGGCTAGGACTTCCAGTTTGACACTGAATAAAAGTATTGAGAGTAGATATCCTTGTCTTAATTTTTGTCAGTCTGAGGGATTTATCATTTAGGTCCTCAACAATAGTTTAGCCCATTAACTGTGACTTGGATGCTGGCAGAGGACACAATATTCCTGGGTCAGAGAAAAAGGACTTGATTACCCTTAGCACAGCAAACATTGTGAACATGCTTGCACCAGTTCCTCTTGTTCTTAAGTCACAAGGGTGATGCCCAGATAGATGCCTGTGCAAGCAGTACGTTATATTACAGGAGAAGAACAATGAGCTTTAGGAATCCACCACTTTGCAGCAAGCAGTACGCCAGCCTACTCTTTGTCCCTCAGGGAGACATTATCTCATCCTTCATGGTTGCTCCCTACAAATAAAACGCTGGGAAATGGCCCAGGTAAAAAATGTTCAGGGCCCTGCATTATTGTCCTATGCACACAGATGTATAGGAGCACAAGAGACATGCGAACTGTCTCTCTCAACCATCTAATTCTTTGTCCTAAGCCATCTTGGTTTCTGGCAAATGTTCACATGAGTATGCCACTCTGGTGGCCATTCTAATTAATATGACTGACAGAGGCTGGAACCAAACCTGTTTAATTTGTTTCACACAGCATTTAATGAAAGTTACTGTTAATAGGACTCCAAGTAGCAGGATGAGGGCCACCTGCAGTATTGACCACAACTATGCCTTCTAGGTTCATGGACTCAGCCAAATGCAAGTATGTCTTAGGGGAAACAATGACCAGTAGGTCTTATTTCAGATATCCAGGATATAGTCTAAGGACAGGGCAGTCTATTATCCATTACAACATATACAATGAAGTTTAAAATGATCTCCTGGAGGATAGGATCAAGACAGCCAACTAGACACAGGTAGTATGTGACTCCTCCATGGAGAGGAACCAGAAGAGTAAGCAGCTTCTCACATTTTGAATAGATCATCTAGGAACAAACAATAGGATTCACCTTATGGTGAAAAGGGAACACTTCCACACTGTAGGTGGGAATGTAAATTAGTACAACCTCTATGGAGATCAACATGGAGATTTCACAAAGAAATAAAAATATATCTAGAATTCAATCCTGCAATCCTACTACTGGGCATCTACCCAGAGCAAAATAAATCAGTATATCAAACGCATACCTGCACTCATATGTTTATTGCAGTTCAATTCACAATTGCAAAGATATGGAATCAACCTAAGTGCCCATCAACTGATGAGTGGATAAAGAAAACATGGTACATATGTGGAGTACTACTCAGGGATAAGAACTAGTGAAATAATGTCTTTTGCAGCAACTTGGATGGAACTGGAGGCCACTATCCTAAGTGAAATAACTCAGGAACAGAAAAATAAATGCCACATGTTGTTCTCACTTTTAAGTGGGAGCTAAACTATGGCAACACAAGGACATACAGAGTGGTATAATGGACGCTGGAGACTCAAACGTGAGAAGAGAGAGACGGAATGAGAGAAAAAGAATTACCTGTGGAGTACAACGTACACTATTTGGGTGACGGTATACTAAAAGCCCAGACTTCACCACTATACAGTAATACAATACATACATGCAACATAATGCAACCTGTGCTCCCTCAATCTATTAAAAGAAAAAAAGAATAAAATGATCTGCTGATTTGTATATTGTCAACAATTGTAGGCAGAATAGATGGGCCAAACGCCACCTCTATACCCAATGGAGAAACATTACATGGCCTACTCTCCCCTACATATAAACATAGAATGTGAAGGAGCACAAGTCACTCCAGTTCAAGATTTATTGTTAAACTTGATTTGAATCACAGGGATATTGGTTTGGTTATGCCACACGGGCAGCAGCTTCAACTATGTATTACACGTATTGCCATAGAACCCAAGACTCCGTGGGCCGTAGGAGAAGCAAATGAATTTTTATCAGTCAGACAGAGACAAAGTTATGCCAGCCCATGTATCATTATTTATAAATGTATGAAGGTGTCCATGTTCCAGAGCTTCTGTTAATGGCAGGAGGTACAGTAGAATAGTTCTGAACATTCCCTGTCCACATGAGTTCTGATTTCACAGCATGTGAACGGCAATGATGAATTCAGCAGCAGGTCAGCTGCTCCTTGACAGACAGATCATAGGACAGTTTTTCAGGTTGTCAGAAAAGAGAATTGTCCTCCACTCTTAACCTCTTGGAGTCTAAAGGTTTGCCTCCCCAGGTGCCAGGTCTGCTGCTTCACAAAATCAGTGTGTTCATTCCTGTAGCTACATCTTCACCTTCTCCCAATCAGCTCTGGGAATTTACTCGACTGTTCCACATATCTTGGAATTAGGTTTGTGATTTCTTCTTTGACCCATGAATTATTTAGAAGTATGCTGCTTGGTTTTCAAATATTTGAGAGTTTTCCAAATAACATCCTGGGTTTTTTTTCCTACTTCAATTCCCTTGGGGTCAGATAATATATTCAACATGATGTCAAGCATTTTAAATGTAGTAGGCAGAATAATGTCCCTCCACAAAGATTCCTAATCCTCAACAGCCTGTGACTATATTACCTTATGTGGCAAAGGGGAATTAGGTTCCAGATGGAATTAAGTTTTCTAATTACCTGATCTTGAGAAGGGTCAAGTAGTCTGAATTACCCAGGTGGGCCCAATGTAATTACAAAGGTCCTTCTATAAGTAGAAGTAGAGAACCAAAGAGACGGTGGTATAAGAGAAAACCTCAGCTAGACACTGTTGCCACTGAAGATGAAGGAGCAGAACTACAAGCCAAGAATTTGGGTGGCCTCTAGAAGTTGGAAAAGGCAAGGAAACAGATTCTCTTCCTAGTGCCTCCAGAAGGAACACAGCTTTGCTGGTACTTTGATTTTAGCCCAGTGAGACCTACTTTGAACTTCAGACCTCCAGAACTGTAAAATAATGAATTTGTGTTATGTTAAGCCAATATGTTTGTGGTGATTTGTCACTACAACCCTAAAAAACAAAGACATTAAATTTATCAAGACTTATTTATTGTTTATTACTCAGAATATGGCGTATCTTGGGAAATACACTTGAGAAGAATGTGTATTCTGCTATTTGGGTTGAGAGCTCTGTAAGAATCAATTAGGTCAAGTTGGTTAATAATGATGTTCAGGTCTTAATATCCTTATTTACAGCCTGTCTACTTTTTCTATCAGTTATTGGGAAAGGGGCGTTCAACTCTCTCTAGACAGTAAGTTGGGGCAATCAGAGGGCTCACATCTTGGTTTGTTTGGTTGGTTTTCTCTCTTTCTCTAAGGGGATATTGTCATGCGCTGCTTGTTAACTGAAAACCATTGTATAGGATAATTCTTTAAGGCACAAAGTCCCTGTTACTCCATTGTAGCCATAGGTGAATTGTTTTCTTGTTATCAATTAACATTTTTGTTTCATTTTTCTAAAAATCTACTTGTATCAAGTCAATTTAAAAAGAACATACTATTACTAAGGTCTGTTGTTTGCTTGAGGAAAAAAATTGTAGTTGGAAGGATATATTATTAATAATTTTTTCCTCAGTGGACAAAACCATAGAAAAATAAGAAAACAATCTTCAGGTTGACTGTGTAACAATTAAGTTACTATAACTTTCAAGACTGTCCTGTATCAATGTTGTGGAGACTTCAAAGTAAGAGAAATGGCAACGGAGATTTGCCCAATTCTTCATTCATTAATAAACACTTAACAAATAACTGATTATATCGAAGGCAATGTTTTAGGCATCAAGGTTGATACAGAGATGCATAAAAGATTCCTGTTCTTATTGCCCTTATAAAAAACTTGAAGTCTAATAGCTGAGATAAAAATATAGATACACACATACACATACCTTTGGAAAGGTATTTCCTAAGTGTTAGAGGAATTCATGGAAGAAAAAGATAACTCAGACTATGGACTTTAAACATATCTGTATTTTCCAAGAGTTGAAATAATTTTTAAAAAGCAATTATTTCAGTTTAAATATTCTGGCTACACTAGCCTCATGCAAAAAGTTCAGGATTGTGTCTCAGAGTTAACCCTCTGTCCTTGTGTTGCCTTTGAAAATTTTAGTTCTACTTTACATTTTTCCCTCCAAAACAATCCATTCCATCCACATAAAATGCTACAAACCTACCATCTGCAATCATTTCTTCGAACATTTCAAGATGTATGTCCACAGTATTACGTGACCTTCCTACTAACCTGTAGCTGGCCCACTGATCCACCCCCTTTCATTTAATCCTTTCCCTCATCTTGCTGTCCTCATTGAGACTGATCAGAGCTTTCAAACTACTACCCACTGCCACAAACTCCAAATCACAATCACTGTAGTTTTCCTTTTATATCAATATACCTCAAAGTATATTCCACAGAGCCATAGCTTTCCTGGGCAATTTCTGGAATGGTTCAGGCAGAATGGCCATTTTGGGAGGAGAAGCATAGGGAGAAGGGAGGAAGGGAACCCATGAAACTATTTTGTTCACCTATACTTCACACATATGAAATATAATATTAATTATAATTCATCTACACTGTTACAGCCTCAAAGGTTTCACATGCCCTATTAAAGACCGTATTGGTCAGAATACTTCAGCTATTATTCAGATAATAATAATCTAGCATGTCTCAGGTAACATTTTTATATCATTTGCATTAATAAAGCCTAAACTTACATTTTTTTATGTTATATCATAGCCTCAATTCATAAAATGGACCAGTAGCTCTAAATGGATGACTGACGTTTAAAAGTAGGGAAATTGGCTCACACCTGTAATCCTAGCAGTCTGTCAGGCCAAGATGGGAGGATCACTTGAGCTCAGGAGTTTGACACTAGCCTGAGCAACAGCAAGACCCCATCGCTAGAAAAAACAGAAAAAATTAGCCGGGAGTGGTGGCACACACCTGTAGTTCCAGCTACTTGAAGGGTGGGTGAGTCGGGAGGACTGCTTGAGCCCAGGAGTTGGAGGTTGCAGTGAGCTACGATGATGCCACTGCACTCTAGCTGGGGCAACAGAGTAAAACTCGGTCTCAAAAAAAAAAAAAAAAGTAGGGATAAAAATAGCAATGTAAAGTACTATGGGCAAAAAGAGTAAACAGAAATCCAAGGTACACATACAGTATCTATTTATAGGATTAAAGATTACTTTTTTACTAAGAACAGTGATTATGAAACTTCTCACTGGGCTAATAAAGCAAGATTAATTTAGTCACTAACATCTGTTTTCCAAATTGCTATATATCTCATGTATGATTAGAACCTAGGTAGCTATAAAGTCTTTCTGCCAGAAGACTGTCAACCCAAATTATTACAGGTATATAAACTATGTTTATGCTACCAGTCTGGGGGGAGAAAAGTCTAATTCTTAGCTCCAACCTACACTGGATATTGTTAACTGTAAAATTATATTCCAAAAATATAATGGTTGGATAAAATATAAGCATCAAGGTTATTTTAATAATCAGATTGAAAAGAATGCAATGCTCTATTGTGTTAAAGCTTAAATACATTAAAATACATTTTAAGGTAATTATATCTTATGTTTATATAAAGTTAACCTTAGTATTAATTTTTAATTATAAAACTCTTTAAGATGAATGAGGCTATTGTGAATAACTTCCTTTAAAAAATCTGGTAGTTTTAAATATTTACACCTAAACTAAAAACACACAAGCACTTTTATATACAACACTAAATAGCAGATGGGATCATTTCCTAAGATGTATCAAAGAAAAAAAGAACAGATTGTACTATATCTGTTTGGACAGCAATAACATGAACAGCAAAGAACTTCCAAGAGATACCTGTGAATAAATAGGGCAAAATTCTTTTTCTTAAATCACTTTAGGGTGCAAGCATCAGTAAATATATGAAGTACACATAGGTACAAATGTCTCTGTGCTTTATATTAAATATTTAATATATTTACATGAATATGGATGACCAGGAGTTCTTTTATCACTATACTTTCATCTAGATTGCGATTAAGATTTAGGGACCAATTTCTACTTATGGCTCACCTCAGGCTGCTCCCCTGTTGGGTCACCGTCTCCACCCGGGTCCCTCGCGCTTCTCAGAAATGGGTTTAACCCCAATTCCACTTTTATTTCTCACTTTGTGTAAGTCTTGAGAAAATCCGGTCAGTTTCTGGGGTCTCTTTTCTTTTCCTTTTTGTTTTTTTTTTTTTTTTGATAGGGGTCTGTTTTGTTTTTTTCAGTATTTCTTTACATCTTTTAAAGACAGAGAAAGTTGTCTGTCCTACTAGCTCAGGCTCCCCAGAAAACAGCCCCAGGCAGCAAGAGGAGGGAAAGGACTACGTGGAAGAAAATGGGGTCAACAAATACGAGGGGGTGGGTCCGTGGGCCAGCCACAGGTTTGCAAGGAGCAACGAGCTGCTCAGGGAGGCCGCAGAAACCGCAGCTCAGGGCACGAGGCGGCTGGGTTCTCAGGCCCGGCGGGTTGGCCGCCCCCTCCCCAGTTTATGGTGCGTCCCCGCCCCCTCCGCAGGGCGCCCCCTGCCGGCAACGGCAACGCCCGGGTGAGGAGGCGCTGTGAATCCCCGCATTACCACATAGGAAAATAACCCCCCACCTTCATTTGCATATTTCTTTATGGTTTCTAAGATTTCTCCATTTGAGTCTCACAGCTGAATAAAATAGAAACGGAGGATGTCACCATTTTGCAAACGGAAAATAAGAGTTTCAGGGGCCTCCCAATGTGACGCTCTCCATCATCACCCTCCAGATGGCTCCCCATTTAAGTTGCAAGTTCCTTGAAGCACAAAGCAAATCTCTCTCCCGCTTTTTTTGGTCTATTTTTTGCTTTTGTTTTTTGCTTCTCAAACATTTTTAAATGCTGACAACTGGCAACATATTTACTAAAAGTGCCATTTTTAAAATAAACATTCTCATTTATATTCATTAATCTTTTAAAATCTCCATGATCTTAACATTCTTGTTTTTACAGAGTCCCTAAGTACTACATACGGTCAAGTAAGTTACTAATATTTAGCTAAAATTGAATTTAAGCTTTTTTCCTAAAGATCAAAACCAGAAAGTCTCAGCAGTAAGAGCCTCTGGCATAAACCCTCTTAGCTCTCCATTAGCCTGAAGACCTAGAACGGACTACTCATATTCACATTCTTCAGTTCCTTTCAAAAGAACTTCAACAAGCCCTATGCTAAGCCCCAGGGACACTTAAACCAAGCAAGCAAGGTCTGGAGGCTTTAGTGAGGAAACAAATATAAACTGACAATGCAATTTGCAAGTGCAAAGAAAAGGAAAATACAGAGTATTATTGACATCCATAGTGGGGGTGTCTAACCTTCTCTGAGAGATGTCAATATAGAGTGTTGACATCTCTTAATACATTAAACAGATAGCATTCTAGAATCTGATAAAAAAAATGATGATTTTAAAATATTAATGATTACTTAGAACAAGCTAGAATTATTTTACAAACATGAATCCTACTACAGGACAAGCAGTGAGATCCAAAAATGCATGAGCTCAAAAAAAAAAAAAAAAATCACTGCACCATAAACTAAAGTTTAAAAAATTGCGCCTCTGCCTTGTAAATGTATTAACTCTCGGGGGAAAAAAAACCCCTATAATATGAATAGAAATTGATGACTGAACATAATTTGAGATAATAAGGGAAATAACATAAGAATAAATACTAAGGAATATGAAAATTTTAAGAACATAGACAAGGTCATTAAAAATATAATTGGAAGGTCTAGAAAAATATTTCAAAAAGTAGCTTTATTTTGTGCTATTATTGCTACCAGTGAAAATGTAATATGTTTTCCCTTCTTTGACAACTCAGTCCAAAAGCTATTAGGAGGGGTTGAGCAAGGTAGACAAGTGTGGGGTGTCAGGGGCCAAGAAGGATAATGAAGGTCTCTACACAGGCCAGTGCTAGCTCAGAGCCCAAGCAGAGCAGGGAGGGTGGGCGTACAGCCCAGCATGAGGCGTGGGAGCCTTGCTGGAGTAAGGACAGCAACAGGGGACACTGATCTGAGAAGTAAATATACTGAGGAGACTGGGAGCCAAATTTCTCACTGTTTGAGAAGAGAGAAAACTTGAAGAAACCTGTGGGGCCGGACTGGAATCAAAGGTGCCTGTATGAACTCATGGTTTTCAATATGAATTGATATAGAAATATAGAGGTAAATGTGTGTGTAAATACTAATCTTTATAAAAAGCAGGGCTCCTTGGAGAAAGGGCTTACTTGAAGGCTGGAGCAAAACTGGTACTAACTGAGCAACACTTATGTGCACACATGAAAGTAACATTCACCGGGTGCTGGGGAGGTGGGAGGTGGATGGAAGGAATGAGTAAATTCACAACTAATCGGTGCTGAGCGCACTGTCTGGGGGATGGGCATGCTTACAGCTCTGGCTTGAGCCGTGCAAAGGCAATATATATAACCAAAATGTTTGTACCCCCAAAATATCCTGAAATTTAAAAATAAAAAAAAATTAAATTATATTAAAAAAAAAAAAAGGCTGGGGCAAAGAAAGAACAAGATAAACTTGGGATGTCTCATTTTTCCAGAAAGCCAACAGTTTAAGAATGATGGGGACATATCATAAGAATTGAGAAACCAGCCTGAGGGGGCTCCTACTGGATGATCTGAGATAATGTGGACATCCAAAGAAATAATCATAGTAATGGCTTACCCAGTGAATAAAATAGGAAGTCATACTAATATACGCAAAAATAATTTTAAAAATAGAAGAGAAAACTTTTCCTTAGTAGCATGGCATCCTAAAGAAAATTATGATGAAAATATGAAAAATAATGATGAAATCAGAAAATTCATTTGGCAATAATTATGATAATTACTTCAAAACAAAATTTACCTCTAGTATTTAAAAATATGTATGTAACATAGTAAATTTTGAACAAAGAAGGATCTAAGCTTTCATTTCCCGGCACTGTTTCGCTAAAGAAGCATAAGAATTAGGAATCAGGCTGTCTGACTTACTGGCTGGGCTGGGGGGAGATTACTCACTTCTCTGCTGCTTAGTTTCCTCACCTGGAAAGTGATATGAACTTAGATTCACGGTTCTAAACTGCAAAATTTAAAAAACCCTTTGTCAAATAAAATCATATACATAAAGCTATAATATATAAAATTCAGATAAATAATGGGATAAAATTTTCTGAGGAAAACTTAAATAGTACCTAAAATGTGTATACTTTCTAGAAAATGCCTGGAAATCTGGAGCTTACAGATTTCAAGAAAAAAAAAATGTAGGACAGAAAAAGAAAGAGTCCTAAAGACTCTAAAGAATTCTCTTTATAACTTAATATTGTAGACATGACTTTTCCTTTATTTATGCTAGTCAAATTTAGTAGCCTTCTCAGAATCTAAAATATTTAGAGGAAGATTTCTGAAAGATGAGTTGATTGATAAATTAGTTTTTAAGAGACTACTGTCAAGAAATGGAAACAGTTCATTTCATTACATCAAACATAATGACCACTCAAAGGATTTCTCTAGAATATTGCCTAGGTATGAGCTTATACAAGAAGTCACAATATACTCATTAGGGAACATCAGAGCTGGGAGGGAACTTAAAGGCCACCTATTTCAACCTTCTATCCTAGAGCACAGAAATCCATCTCATAAAAACAAGCACTCATCCACCTATGTAATAAGAAACTCAGCACCTCATAAAGTACAGAATTAATTTGGAACTGAAAAGTTAAATGCTTTCTCTATTACTATTTTATATTTGGTCTGAAAAACATTAGCTATTCTATGGAATGTACTACGTCAAAAAGCATAAAATAAAAGGACACCAATGAGTGAGGAGAAAGAAACCTAAATTACTGTCTTAAACAGCAAATTAATTTTTCTGTTTAGGTATGGTGAAAACTGAGACATTAAATTATTGAACTTCAAGTTTAAAGAAAGAATTGGTCAGGCACTCAGATAGAAAAAGCAATGTGGGAAAACCAGGCTGACCTTCAATTTTTCCACAATAAAAAAGAAGACAGTGGAACAAAATTCTGAGAGAAGGAAAGTGGGACCCAAGCATATTATTCAGCCAAGTTACTCATGTATAAAGCCAACAGGCAGACATTTTCAAACCTAAAACAACTCAAAAGAATACCCATTCACCATTCTTGAAAGTATGCTTGACAATGAAATACAGGGAATTAAGAACAGAGTTGAAATAAAGAACTCAGGAGTATGGAGATACCTCAAAGAACTAAAAGTAGAACTACCATTTGATCCAGCAGTCCCACTACTGGGTATTTACCCAAAGGAAAAAAAAGACATTCTGTAAAAAAGACACTTGCACTTGGATGTTTACTGCAGCACAATTCACAATTGTGAATTGTGGAAACAACCCAAGTGTCCATACATGCATGTGTATAATGTGGTGTATGTACACCATGGAGTACTACTCAGCCATAAAAAATGAATTAATACCATTTGCAACAATCTGGATGGAACTGGAGACAAAGCTAGGAGGTCGTGGGAGAGAAAAGGGGAGAACTGCAAGAGTGAGAATAGTTCACCGTTCCTGGCTGGAAGTCAAAGGAGCATACAGAAACCAGAACAGGGCAATAAGCAAAAACCCACTAACCAAAGCAACTGAAATGCTCTTTTTACTCTTTTCTTAAATCTAGGGGGTTCTTTAAGAATATACATCTTCTAGAGAAGAAAAAATATATATATTTGATGATCAAACATTCTCTCAGTATGTTAATTAAGGTAAAATGAATTGCTTTTAATTTAAAATACAATTATTGCATGATCCTATTTTTTAAAGTATTTTTATCTATTGATCTGTGTATATGCACAGGAACTATGTCTGGTATGAGATAATACCTAATGTTAAATATAGTTACTTCTGGGAAGTGGGAAATTTCAAGATCTTTTTCAGTTTTCAGTTTTATGCTTCAGTTGAGTACTGTCTATCAGTATTTGGCATCCATGTGCACCTCCTCTGTCCCCACAACTCCTCAGAGAACAATGGGCCAGAAAGCTAAAAGCTACATTTCCGAGATATCCTTAGTCTGGGATGCGGTTTAGGTTCTACCAATCAGATGCACTAGATTTGGAAGGTTAAAGTGAAACAAGGACCACCTTCTAGCTGTTGGGGTAGCCAACAAGCAAAGTCCAATCACTATATGTTTTTGCAGTGACCAGAATCCTTATTCCAGAGTCCGGTCACCAGCCCTGTAGGTATGAGACAGCTGAGGCAGTGGCAGCAGCCTCCTGACCTCTGGATAGCAACTTAACACTTACAGTCCAGTGGCGGCCTGTGATTTTTATTCATCCCAACCTCTCAGGGATTTTGTAACCACTCAACTCCCTCAATTAAATACCTTTCTGCTTAAAATACCTAAAATGTTTTGCTTCCTGCAGTGAAACCTCACTGATGCAGTACTTTTGCATTTATTTTGATTGTGTACAACTGCATGTATCGTATTTATATTTGCCAAGACAATACAGTAATTTTAGTTCAAGAAAATCAAAAAAGAATGGAAGCAAATATGACAACATGTGCAGGCTATTTACTCCTGGATGATGAGAATATAAAAGACTATTACCTTCTTTTTACTTTTTTATACATTTTTCCAAAAATATTTCTCTTAGATCATTTTAGTGGTAGAGAGAGGACCGGAGGCAAAGCAGGGCTGGAATCAGAAAAACCACTTAGATTGCTGATGCAATAACCCCAAACTACCCTTGCAGCCCACATTATAGCTGGATATTTTTATCCTGATTCTATTTGGTTGAAATGGAAGTAGACAACATTTAAATCTGGACGGTCAGCTGTCCCTTTTATTTTCTTTAGACAGAACAGAATGAGTGCCTTCAATCAAGAGACAAACTAGTCTAAGTTGTTTCTAAATAGGCTGACCTAAATCACCCTAACATTTCCATTAAACGGATAAAAGTTCAAGGCCAGGGCCCAGGATAGTAAAAGTTATTTTCCAATTTCAATTCTGCTTCAGTTGAATAATAATCAGAAAACTGTATTTGTCATTCCTTGTATGAACATATTATTAATCCTTTTTATTTCTTGGGTAAATGATTTTATTCTTTCTTGGTATTGCAACATTAAGCCAAGTGTCACCAGTAATCATCAGTAGTAAAGCTTCATGAAGCTGTCAAAGGTTCTGACAAAAGACTTTTCCTAATGATGTATTTCTGCTCTGAAGTATGCTACATCATCCTTTTAAGTATTACTAAAATGGAGATCTAAACCACATCAGAAAAAAACAGTTATTTTTAGAAATGTTGTCTTTCTACATACTATCTAGTCTCTCAAGGCCTATGTTACAGAATTTATTAAATGTTCTAGTGAAGAGATTATTATAAACATGAGCAATTTGTTAATAAAAGCATTAAGAAGAATGTCTAAACAGCACTGCCAAGAAAGAGTGAATAAACATTATGAAGAAAGAGAAAGTGATGCATAATTCTATATTCTATAAAAGTTGATGAAGAAAAACATTAAGACTTTTATCCTGTTAAAAGTTCCCAGTTATAAACTATCAAAAGAAAAAAAAATACACACACACAAAGACACATTTTAAAACACAGAAATAATAACCTATAACTTCTTTCTCAATGCTATAGAAATAGAAGCTATAACAAATTATTTTAATTAGCACATCTAAGCAGCTTCCCTTGGATGAATTGTACTGTCATATCTGTAAGAAAAAAAAAAACTGAACAGCACATTTTTTAAAACCAGTATTCTCTTGCTTATATATTCTTTGAAAAGAGCCACAACTTACTTGTGATAAAATAAATTCTCAACCTTACATGTTAAAACTCTATGGTCATAGGAAATAGAGTGAAAATAGAGCCAACTGTAGAGAAAAAATAGATAACCTCAACTTGAATAGCAGTAAGATTTCTAGAAAATGGGCAGTAAAAAAGTTGTAATAATTTCTTACAAAATACTTTCTTTATATAAATTTCATGTCTTTCCCCTTCCAGCTTTACGCTGGAAGTTGATTTTTCTCTTCTCTCTTCAATTGGTCATTGTTCAAAAGGCCAGTATAGAAAGTTTGCTTGACAAAAATATGGCAAATAATAGAAAACAAATCGCTACTTTAGATCAACTGCATATCCAAATATACTACACATGAACTTTTTAATATATATAGTAATTCTTTGATTCTTTAGGCCAAAAGAATTGAGCTGTCTCCTATCCAACACAGCAGTCTGTCACACAGGCTGCAAACACCATAAGTAACAATTTTACTTGTCAAGTAATTTTTCAAAACTTATTTTAAGTTAGTGTCTTGGTGCCTAGAGACTTGGATTTTTAAATTAAATCACAGACTGAATGTTGAAAAATTTATGTACAAAAACCACTTGCACAGGCACAGTATTTACAAACACCATCTGGAATTTCCAAGGCTATGAGAGGATTACATGCAATGATCCAAAATGGAAAGCAGAATCACACTGAGAGTGGGTTCATATTAAAAGGAAAAGGCTATTATTGTACGAGATTTAAAGCTTACTGTATTATATGTTGTTTAAAATTGTTCAGGAGATTTAGTCCGTCCAAAAATAAAAATAGGAACGTTCAATTAGGAGCATAGAAATCAAGCACAGAATTAGGTAACACTGGTGGTGCTGAGGTGACAATGAGTTTGTAAAATGTAGATAGCAGTCTGAAAATAGGAAGGAGTAGGAGGAAGCTGCTGAAACAGGTAGCAGCCTGTGCTCGCTATGGTAACCATGATACCTCGATGAACATCCATCGTGGCACGAGGCTTAAGAAAGTGCCCACCTGCACCTTCCTTACATTTCAGTTAGTGGCTCCAGCAACCCATAGACATTAACAAATAACGTTTAAGTAGACTAAATAAGGAGGCAGCAGCAATGGGGACGAGTCGTCACATCTGCTAGGGGCTCAGCTGTAAAGGGATTTCTGAAAGATCTGTAAATTTAAGGGAAGAGAATGACAGTATTTTGTTTACAGAGTAACCACAGCGCAAAAATAATAGTGGTGGAAGTCGTGCCAAGTCCTTATTGCACTTTTACACTTAGATCTCATATTCACGGATGTCCTTGGACTCACTGATGTCCTTGATCCCAAGAGACACACTTTCATGATGAAGTAAATATTTTAGTTACAAAGTTCTTTCACTTTAGAACAGTGAGAAACAATGCAACAGCGTGACCACCACAAATCTACTAGCCCCAAAAGCCCTATTCTAATTGTATCATCGAATTGGAGGGATTATCACGCCTTCAAACACCACTAGAGGACTTATACCTGAACTTAACAAATTGAAGAAACATGACCAAAAGCAGGAAAAAGTACAGAGGAAACAGAAAGTATAATTTGAAGCTCACTTGTACTTATTTAATCTGCATAACAATCCAACAAGATGAATCTATCTCAGTTTTACAATTAGGAAACTGGGGCTCAAAGATGTTAAACAACTCTCTATTATACAATTAGTAAGCATAGGAGGCAGAAGGGCCTATTTGCCATAAAAACTCAAAAAATCTCCATAACCATGCATTGCCACTCTCATGCTCAATGTGAGACAAAGCACCAGGTAATACTCATTTCAAGAGTGGCATATACTTTCAAATTTCAATTCTGTTTTCCCAAAAACTGTTTTGTTAAATTAAATTACATATTTATTATAAGCAAGTCTCCAGCTTTTATTCAACATTAGATAACCACACTAGATAGTGAACAACTAAAATTGTAGACGTGTTTTATTAATCTTTGTAACTTCAGCACATAAATAGGACCTGTGTTCAAGATGTTAGGGGATGAGTGGATGGATGGATGGATGGAGGGATGGATGGATATTGGACAGTGGCCTGTTTTGAAACATCATCTGCATTAGTTAATATATGGGTACATTACAGCCTGTATGCCATGGTAGGGCAAGGATGCCTTTTTTGGCCTTCCATATGTACTGCTTCAAGTGACATCTTGATAATTATTTTAATATGTCACTGATAAATAAAAAGTTAACAAATATTTCCTTTAATTTATTCAAAGGAGAAAAAGAAGATGACATCTAGATGCTTTCCACAAATGATTCTGAGTGAGAGACCTGAACTTTTATTGCCCTCAGGCTCGAGATTTTGATAAATGATATGGAGATCTGACAGAGAATGAAGCTATAAAAATAATAGGGTTTAAAAATGGCAAAAAATCATATTCTGAAGAATCACTTAATACATCTAAGCTCACTTTTTTTCTAAAAAAAACACACACATTACCCCCGAAATAATTCTCTATGTCCAAAACATAAGACTGTAAATAGATCAGCTTCCTTCATCTGTTAGTGAGTTTTCTACTGTGTACCTCAAGATCATGAGGACTATAATGAAAAGAAAAATCTCTAATTCAAAAACACATACTTGATCATAAGAGTACAGATAGAACTCAGTAAATTTTCTAATTCATCTTTCCTACTGTAGACAGTCTAACAAAAACACCATGGTAATTTCTGTGAAAACTCCTGAAAAAAGTTGCATGAATGCAGGGGACACTAAATCAAAGTGCTTTCCGGTGAGGGTAACAAAGTGCTCATAGCAGAGTACTTTGGGGAAAAGCCATTGTGCAGTTCAGTCCTGCTAGAGGGTAATCACACTTCAAGACTCAGCTCAAGGAGACCCTTCTCTGGAAGCCTTTCCTATCTGCCCAACAGCGCCCTCTGCCTCTGTGACAGCATGCATCCGTTACCATGGGTATTTGCATGCATGGCTGTGCCTCATATACAGCTGCTCCTCGACTTACCATGGGGTTACATTCCCCATGAACCCATCGTAAGCTGAAACTACCCTAAGTCAAATATGCATCTGATACACCTAACCTACCAAACATCAGGGCATAGCCTAGCCTACCTTAAATATGCTCAGAACACTTACATTATCCTACAGTTGGGCAAAATCATCTAACACAAAGCCTATTTTATAATAAAGTGTTGAATATCTCGTGTAACTTATTGAACACTGTACTGAAAGTGAAAAACAGAATGGCTGTATGGGTACTTGAAATATGGTTTCTACTGAATGCGTATTGCTTTTGTACCATCGTAAAGTCAAAAAATCATAAGTCAAACTGTCCGAGGACCTTGTATATATATTTGTATACATGGCTGTCTCCCCCATGATAAAAAAGGACCGCATTCTACTAATTTTATATCCCCAGTGCAAAATGAACCCTTAATAAATGACAAAGAAAAAAATGTATCAATATGCAGCACACCCTGCTACAAAATCTTGAGAGTGTATCGGGAAGGACACTGGTCTAAAATTTAACTACTCTTACCAAACAGACAAATATCTTTGCCCCCTGGAGTTTATATTCCAGCATTAGAAGATGGACATTAGAGAAAATAAATATACCACATAGTGTAATAGATGGTGATCAGCGCTAAGGGTAAGAAGGAAAGGAAGTTTGAGCATGCCCGGTTGGGAGGGGGGATTGCAATGCTGGATAGCATTGCCAGGACCGGTCTCAAGAAGGTGACATCTGAGTTGAGGGAGGGAGTTTTATTAGTTGAAGATACTTTTTTCTTTTGTTTAAAAACTCATCGGCTAAAAACATTATGTTCTATAAGATGTTAATTATAAACAGAACTTCCCCTCCATCACTCTGTCTAGGGTTTCATAATGAGATTTCACAATCTAGTAGTAAATTTGGAAACCATCTAAAACAAAGTTAATGGGAAGCCACTGTCTTCATGACAATGGGCAGATCTATATATTTCTTTGCAAGGTAAACATTGTTCTTGTTCATCACAATTAAATTTTGTTTTAGATACTGATTTTATTTTAAACATCAAACCTACTATGGTATGTCATCTATATTCTTTTAATATCAAGATAATAATTGGCCTCATTTAAGAACCAATTATCTTCCAGCTCCTGTTCCAAATACTCATATTATGTCATTTAAATCCTCACGGGAACTCTATGAGGTAGGTACAATCACTGTCCCAATTTTAGAGATGAGAGTAGGTTACAGAGATTTAGTAAATTTTCCTAAAGTCACTTCAACGGCAAGTAAAATAACTGGGTTTTAAGGCCAGGCCTTTCTCAAAAACCAAATTCCATGAACTTAACCACAACACTCTACTGCCTCAAAGGTAAGAACAGTTATGCTATACCACATTTCCATATACTTGCTCATTAACTGTTCACATGTAAACTTAATATGGAAAGAGACCTCATAACAAAATTTTTCTTCTAATTCAAACATTAAGCAATATGAACCCACAGGAGCAAAACACAGACCCTATTTTTAAAGACCATCTTGGGAATCTATTATATAAACACGGGGAGTGGTGCCAGGCGTCATCACGATAGGGAGAAGGAAATAAAATGTACTGATGAAAACAAAAGTAAACCACATCCTTCTGTCTCTAAGAATATCTCTAGTCTTAGAGTCGTTCCTTTTAAACTAAATCAACATAAAAGCGAGAAATGTACTATTGATTGCTAGATCAATTACAGCGATAATTAATAATTAAGCCGAAAGATTAAAAACTAATGTAAAGTGTTGGCGTTAGCACACACAATGGTATCTATGTGTCGCTTCAAGCCTTTATGACCTTTCTGGGATAACAGCCATTATTCATAGACATGAACAGATTATCTCAAAGCCAAATGTGTTTGTCGAGGAGAAAAAAATGGTCTTCTTAATGAAATGAGTAATTCTGTGTTCTAACTTCAAAATTCTTTTTGTACGTATTAATATGTTGAAAATCAAAACATAAGTTAGTGTCTATTCTGACAGAAGAGATTTTTTGATACACTATTTTGATTTGATGGGTTCTGAACTGATGAGTTTCAACTCAAATATTGGTTTTCCTTTAAAAGCATAGAAATTAATGATATTTTTTCTTTAAAATAGTTTAACGTACAGTTGATTCTCATTATTTGCGGTCATTAGGTTCTATAAAGTCACTGCAACACTGAATTAGCACATATTGAACCATTGCCCCTAGGGGAAATACAGAGTTACTTTCCTGCAAACCTCTGGTCACATCTTTGTCAACCAATCAAAATAAAATCTTGTTTTACGTTTGCTTCTGTTAAAAGGGGAAAAAACATATATATATATATATATATATATATATATATATAAGCAGAGTAAATATACATTTGATTTACTAACATTGCACTCAGGGCCAACAGCACTATAACTCATGCCTGAAAGAAGCTTGTCTAACAAATTTTTTTTCCATAAGGCACATCACAGCCTTTTTGCTTTCCGGAACACCACACAGCACTTCAGCACTAAACCTGGGGCCATTCTCAACAGTGAGCTCACCAAGAAAAAGCACAAAAATGTGAAAAACATGTCCCTAACAGATCATGAAAGGACACTTGTTTACAGCATGAGCACTGAAACAAGAAGGCAGAGCATTACCAGGTTTAACCTCAGCTGAGAATGTGCATATGGGCAACTCAAAGTTTTCACAGCTTTATGCATATCCACGAAAGCGCCACAAGTATTGGTTCTGGAGTGACAAATAAATTTTAGTGAGTAGGCAAATTAGCAAATAGGGAAACCATGAATAAGAAGGATTGACTGTAAAAAATGTTAAGAACGCGCATGCAGTGTTTTTTGTTATGTGAAAAACGATAAATGTTGTGCTCTGTTCAATAATGTCAGCAAGTTGTACTAAAGATTGCCCAGCATCCGAAGGCGTGACTTCTGACCTCACGGTGATACCAAGGCACCATTTCACTGATATTTGTCATTTGAGGTATGTCATCACTGATCTGGGTCATGCATTTTGTCTTATAATGTCAAAATGGTTTCTGTATGTGAGGCATTTCTAGCAGTCACACTTATACTGTTTCAGGGACTGAAAGAAAGGAATTTTTTACAAAAAGGGTACGTCTTATCAAATGAGTTCCTGTTAGTATTCTGTCAGTACATTGTCAATTACTAAGTATTTTTTGTTCAAGTAAGTTTTATAACTGCTACCAATAGCCAAGGTTTTTTAGTATCAATATTTTCTTAAGCATTAATATTCAATTTATTAAAGACACAAATTAAAAACTTAGGTCAGCCTTAAAGTAAATTCAGTTTACAAAACAGATTATACTGTTTACAAATCTGGCAAATTTTAACAACTCTTTTTAGGGACTACTGATTTTATTATAAATTTTAACCCTTTGTTTATCATAAAGATTAGGCTATGCAAACTTTATACTTTAACATCTCAATAACATGTTTATAGTAATCATGTTTATAAGTATAGATCACATTATGGGCTTTTTTATTGTTTATTTTTACAGAAATTATAAATGTTTGGATTATTGAAATATTATTATTCCTTTATATAGAAATGGAGAAATTAATGCATGCTGTGGATAATACCATTTATCTTTGATTATTCCAACAGAAATATTTAATCCACTTCTAGAAATATGACATACTGTGCCATCTATTTATTAGATCTGTTTTATTTAAGAAAAATGGAGTGATGTTTGAATTCCTTTTGTATATGAGAATTCAGAATTTGTATTTGCATTTTTTGTAATATAATGGAATATATTTGAATTTAAAAAACTAAACTTTTTCTTATTATATAAGCAACATATTACCGGCAAAATAATGTTTTACTTGGAAATAAAGAGAAGTAAAGAATAAACACCCATAATTCCATAATATAGTGAGAAGCCACTATATCTCTCTTATCTCCTACCATACCTATTTCAATGTCTATGTATTTAAGTATGTAACAAAAAGGGATCAGTGTCACACACAGAATTGTAATCTCCTTTCTCTGCTTAATATATTGTATTTCCATGTTAATATGATACAAATTAATTAAGTAGTTTATTTTTTCATTTCTCTAACTCATTTAATACCTTCTGTCTGCCAGGCATTGTATACCTGATTGAACAGTGATTTTTTTTATATGGATGCAGCATAATTCATTTAACTAACATTTTTTACTGGATATTTGTATCAGAAGGAATGAGAAGGATCTTCCTAGGTAAACACTGGAGCAGTAGGGAAATTATTTGCCTTGTAAATTGGTTCATGACAATTTTCAATATGTCAGGATTAACAAGCTTTTTCTTTCCGTGTTCTTCCTTTAGTGTTATATGTTAAAATTCACTCCAACCCTGAAACTATGCAAATATTTGCCTATATTTATTTTAATTTTTTTGTAATTAATTTATTATATTTTGATCTTTAACCCACCTGGAAATTATGTGGTCCATAGTGTGAGGTAGGGATTGGGCTTCACATTTTTTTAACTAAATGGTGATCCAGTTGCCTCCAGAGGAATTATTGGAGAATCCATCTTTTTCCCTACTGATTTGAAATACTACATTTATTGTAAAATATATTCCTACATGTATTCATGGTCACATTTCTGAACTTTTTATTCTGTTCCATTGACCTTTCTGTTTATTTCCATATCAGAGCCAAATTAAATGTTGTTGTTTCTTTGTGCCACGTTTTATCATCTGATTGGCTAACGACCTCTTCATTACTCTTGCTTCTCAATATGTAACTAAATATTATTTTATGACCTTTCAAGTCATTTTAGTACACTAGCTAAAATTTCAACAGCAATTGCAGTTGTGTAAAATTTACAGCTAGATCCGGCAAAATGTATAGCATGCATGCAAATTCTTTTTGTCCCTCAGCAAAGTTTCACAGTTTTCTTGATGTTTTGCACATTTCTTGTTAAGTTTATTTTTCACTTTTATCTCACTAAAAAAATTCTTGTAATATCATTCCAGTTTATAAAAGTCTCTTCCTATAAGCTTGCTTTTTAATTTTTTAAATTATGGTAAAATATGATGACATTTACCACCTTAAACATTTTTAAGTATATGGTCAGTGGCGTTAAATACAATCACATTGTTGTGCTACCATCACCACCATCCATCCACAGAACTCTCTCATTTTGTAAGCTAAAACCCAATACCCATTAAACAATTACTCCCCATTCTCCCATCCCTCAACCCCTAGCAACCACCATTCTTCCTGTCCCTGTGAATTTCACAACCCTAAGTACCTCATATTAGTGGAATCACACAGTATTTGTCCTTTTATGATTGGCTTACTTTCCTTAGCATAATGCCCTCAAGCCTCATTCATTTTGTAGCATGTGTTAGAATTTCCTTCCTGTTGAAGGCTGAATAATGTCCCATGATATATGCATACCACATTTTGTTCATCTATTCATCTATCAATGAACACTTGGGTTGCTTCCACTTTTTGGCTTTTGTGAATACTGCTGCTATGAACATGGTGTGCAACTGCTCTGTAATTTTAATGTTTTATATATCACATTGTGGGGCACGGCTTTCGTCTGGCTATAGTTAACGCATGCGCTAAAGGAGACTGCCTCTTGATGGTGTGTCAGGGACTGCCGCCAATCACATTCCGCCACATGTACTTGTGCTGTTATATAAGTCAACCGTACTTCCCGTTCTGGGTCTCTCGCCATCTTGTTGAAGCTGTTCGCCCCAATAAACTGTTGTCGGAAGAACTCCAAGTTGTTGCGTCGTTCTTGCTGGCAAGCACGGCGCGACAGTTACAGTTCCTGAAAAAATTGAAAATAAAAATTGAAAAGTAGGGTCTAGGAATCCCACTACTGGGTAGATATCCAAGGAATTGAAATCAGTATCTCAAAGACATAATTGCAATCCCATGTTCATTGAAGTATTATTCACACTTGCCAAGATATGGAATCAACTTAAATATCCACAATGAAGAAATGGATAAAAAAAAAAAGTGGCATATACACAAACCAATACTATTCAGCCTTAAAAACAGAAGAAAATCTTGTCATTTGTGACAACATAGATGGGCCTGAAGGACATTATGCTAAAGAAAATGAACTAGGAACAGAAAAACAAATACTACATGATCTCACTTATATGTGGAATTTTTTAAAATTGCACTCATAGAACTAGAGAGTAGAATGATGGTTACCAGGGGCTGGGAGGTGTGAGGTGAGGAGATGTTGGTAAATGGATACAAGATTTCAGTTGCATATAAGAGATAATTTCAAGAGATTTATTGTACAGCATGATGACTCTAGTTAATAAGAATGTATAGTATTATTGAAAATCACTAGAAGAATAGATTTTTAAGTGTGCCCCACCACAGAAAAAAAAAATTACTTGAGGTATTGTATATGTTAATTAGTTCAGTTTAGCCATTCCACAATGTATACGCATTTTAACACATCATGCTATGTACACAATAAGTGCATATAATTTTTAGTTATTAATATTAATTACAATAAATGAATAATAGGAATACTACAGGTAAAAAAGACTGTAAGTAAATTATTATTTTCTTTTTCTCATATTACAAAGAAAAACAAACCATTAATCAAGAACCTCAGCAATTTTTAACTTCCAGTCCACAGGTGTACCTATCATTTCCTCCTTATTCCAATCACGGAGGTGAGTTCCTCTATCTGTGTGTGGTATTGCAACTGTTGCTGCTCTCTCAGGCATAGAACACCACTGATTATTGGCTCTGTTTCTTCTTTCTGTATTCTCACTCCTTGCAGTTCTTATTGTCTTTCCTATTCTGTTCTGAGAAGAAAGAGCTGAAATTGTCTGCCAGCCTCTCTAGTGGTATGCCAGCACATTGGCTTTGGGGTCCACTGCCCTAGGCGTTATTATGTCAATTTTATTTTTTCTCTTTAATATTTATTCATTTTTAAGACATTGAAAGTCAACAGCTACAGATTTAACAAAATGCTATATTTATGCAAAGATGTGAAATAATCATGGGAAGAGCATCAGGAAGGGAAGAAAACTAAGGTGATACAAACAGAATGTGAGAGTTGTAGTGGTACTGATAAAAAAAGAATGAAAAATAATTTTAATTAAAAAATGAGCTCAGATTAAAATAGCATATGACATTATGAGACAATTAAGTTTAAGATAGAAATAAAGCTGTAGATTTACAAAGTGAAAATCTATGGCTTAGGGTTAATATTTAAAACAAAAAAGTGAAAAAGGTAGAGCACATGAGATAGAAGAACATATTGTCAAAGAATGAGCCTGTATATTTCACTTTTGGAATAATTGAGGAGAAATGCATGTTGACCAAAATAATCTCTGATCAACTAATGAGCAAATATGACTAGAAAAGTTTACTTTAACTTAAAATAAACATTACGACTGACTAAATTAAACCCACCATTCTCTGCTTATTCATCTATTCCACGAACATAATATTCTGCAATAATATCCTGCAGTGAATAAAACATCAAACTTTTGGGTTGCAGAGAATAGCAAGATATATATTTCTTATAAGATGGGTGTTCACTAGAAGCATACAAAGTAATAAGAAAGCAAAGACTTTCACCCTCATATACTACATGATGTTCAATGTCGTGATAGATTGGTACACTCATACATTTATTCAACAATATTTACTCAGCACCTACTAGAAGCTAGGAATGATTCTTGGCCCTAAAGATAAAGAGGTGAATGGAATACATAAATCAGATAATAATTTTTGATAATCGCTGTGAAAAGAATAACACAGAATGGAGTTATCAAGAGTTACTAGAGGGGTGAGAAATTATAATTTTAAATAGATTGGTCAAAGAACTCTCACTACCATTTGAAGTAGTGCCATGTGACTTAAAAGGAGAGAAAATACTTCTAGGTGGAATGATGTGGAACAAAGTCAATTTTGAATGAAACTATAAAGAATTCAGAGAATTTTGAACAAAGAATTATAGAGATATGAATTCCAAATTAAGGGAATAGTCATAGTGGCAGTGTGTAGTCAGGAAAAAAGCCCTATCCAGAGAAGGATTTTTACAGTTTCTACAGATGAGAACACAAGATAGGCAGTATATATTAAGTACACTAATTACGGATAAATATCATTAAATGAAGAGTGTGTGAACTGATAGAGGTTTTTTTTAACAGTAGGGAAGATTTTGTTTTATATTTAATATTTCATTCGGATCATGAAGTGTATTCCACATAGGAGAATTTGTATAGGATAAGAATGTGCTCCATAGGAATTTCTTTTTTTTTTCAGCATATTACTAGGGTACAAATGTTTAGATTTGTTAATGGAAAAAAGCCAAACTCTGTAAAATAATTTTAAAGACATTTATTCTAAACCAAATTTCAGGACCATGACCCGGAGCCACGCTCAAAAGCCTTGAGCAAGTGGACTCGCTGTGGCTGGGTTACAGTTTGGTTTTATACATTTCAGGGAGACAGGGGTTACAGGTAAAGTCATAAATCAATACATGGGAGGCATACATTGGTTTGGCCCGAAAAGGTGGGCCATCTCGAAGTGGGGTTCTTACAGGTTAAAGGTGGATTTAAAGATTCTTTGACTTGTAATTGGTTAAAGATATGAGGCTTTGCCTAAAGACTTGGAAAGTTTTAAGATAAGGAGCTGTTAATCATAGACAAGCCAACTGACATAGATTTGATGTGTAAATTGAGGAACTGCAGGTTTGTCTTGCATACCCTTAGGCCTGTGAATGGGTTACAAAGGATGTCTCCAAGAAGGGAGGGGGGCATTATGAGGCGTGTCTGATCTCCCTCCTCGTGGCAGGCAATTTAGTTTTAGGATATTCCCTTGGCCAAAAAGGGGTCCATTCAGTCAGCCAGTGGGGGGGTGAGCCTTAATATTTTATTTTAGTTCACCGGTTACATATATTGCTTTTGCCCCACCCGAGCCAGGGCTTCAAGCATGTCCATCCCCCACATGGTGCGCACCACACCCATTAGGTGTGAATATACCCAGCGCCTCCTCCCTCCATCCTCCTCTCACCTGCCGGACACCCAGTGAATATTACTACTGTATGTGCACGCTAAGCATTGATCAGTTAATACCAATTTGATGGTGAGCACATGTGGTGCTTGTTTTTCCATTCTTGGGATACTTCAGTTAGTAGAATGGGCTCCAGCTCTATCGAGGATAATACAAGAGGTGTTAGATCACCATTATTTTTTGTGGCTGAGTAGAACTCCATGATATACGTAGACCACATTGCACTAATCCACTCATGTATTGATGGACACTTGGGTTGTTTCCACATCTTTGTAATTGTGAATTGTGCTGCTATGAACATTCTAGTGCAGATGTCTTTTTTACAGAATGTCTTTTGTTCCTTTGGGTACATGCTCAGTAGTGGGATTGCTGGATCAAATGGTAGTTCTACTTGTAGCTCTTTGAGGTATCTCCATATCACTGTCCACAGAGGTTGCACTAGTTTGCAGTCCCACCAGCAGTGTATGAGTGTTCCTATCTCTCCACATCCATGCCAACATTTATTGTTTTGGGACTTTTTGATAAAGGCCGTTCTCACTGGAGATAAGTGACATCTCATTGTGGTTTCAATTTACATTTCCCTGATGATTAGTGATATAGAGTATTTTTCCATATGTTTATTAGCCATTATTCTGTCTTCTTTTGAAAAGTTTCTGTTCACGTTCTTTGACCACTTTTTAATGGGATTGTTTGATTTTTTTCTTGCTGATTTTCCTGAGTTGTATATAGATTTTAGTTATCAGCTGTTTATCAGATGTATAGCATGCGAATATTTTCTCCCATTCTGTTGGTTGGCTGTTTGCTCTCATGGTAGTTTTCTTGGCTGTGTAGACACTTTTTAATTTGATCGGGTCCCATTTATTTATTTTGGTTGTTGCTGTGATTGCCTTTGGGGTCTTCTTCATAAATTCTTTTCCTAGGCCAATGTCTATAAGAGTTTTTCCAACATCTCCTTCTAGAATTCTTAGAGTTTGATGTCTTAGGTTTAAGTCTGTTATCCACCATGAGTAGATTTTTGTGAAAGGTGAAAGGTGTGAATCCTATTTCAGTCTTCTACTTGTGGCTGTCTAATTTTCCCAGCACCATTTATTAAATTAGGATTCTTTTGCCAAGGTAGATTTCTGTCTGCTTTGTCAAAGATTAGATGGCTATATGAGGATGGTTTTATATCTGGGTTCTCTATTCTGTTCTGTTGGTGATGTCTCTGTTCTTGTGCCAGAATAATGCTGTTCTTGTACACAGCATTATTTGAGAAAAGTTAATTCAAAAGTGATGTGTAGGATACATTAAAACAGTATGGGAATGGGGACAAGACACTCCAATGGAGAATTGTAGAAATAGTACAGAAAGGGGGAAAAAGTCAAGACTGAATTTAGGGAGGCATTACTGGGTATGAGAAGTAAAAGAACAGGGCCCTGAGAGAATAATGAAGAAAGATGCTGGACAATTTCTCTCTGTCTAACCTATAAACCTCATTCTTTCTATCTTCAACCTCATACACTCTTACATTGTGTGTTGTTTTCTATTCTTTGCATCTCTACGTCTTTTTCTCTATCTTTTAAATTTTCTCTCCCTTTTCTGTATTTGTTCTCTCTTTCACCCCTTTGACTTTTTGCCCATGTCTTGACTTCATGACTGTCCCTTATATGGTAATAACATATAAAAAGCAGGAATTTAGTACTTTTGTTTTCAACATATATAATTCCTACTGTCTTTTTTAAGTGTGATTACTATATAACCAAGAATTTGCACTCCCCCCCAAAAAAAAAACCTTAAGTTTTTTTTGTATATTTTTGTCTGATTCTGTTTTCCAAATTTTTAGAAAAAGATTTCCTAAATTTAAGGTACCCTATAAAATAACATTCTGTCATGTGGACTTATTCTTAGAAAAATCCCTTTAAGATATTCCCCTGTGTGAACAGAGTAATGAATACATATAAACTGGAATTGAGAAACTGCGACTGCCTTTTTCTAACATGAAGATAAATTGGCTTTGGCCCATGCAACAGTTGATAAAAGTAAAATTAATTGTTAACAGATCTAAAGGTAAAACATTGTTTCATTATGAATACATTTCTATGTCAAAATCTGCATAATATGAACTTTAATCTATTGGTGATGATGTTTTATTAGGAAGAATCTCATAAAGTATAGCGTGACTTTAATAAGAATAGAAAAATATAGTAAACACATCTGAGGAGCATGAGGAAAAATTTTTCACATTCTTAAGATATAGGAAGTAATATGAAGAAGGAGGAAAAGCACAAAGCAGTGAAGTGCATCAAACAAACATTGCATGGAAGAGGGGCACTATCTTTGAATGCAGGATTCAGGAATGGAAAAAATAAATAAGATGGTATCTAAAAAGAGTAGCACTGATGTCTCTCACAGAGAGCTAATAAAAGCTCAAGAATGTGTACACTTGTTGAGTGTGCCAACTCTTCATTATCTGCCCCAACACTGCAATCAGCTTTTCTTTATTTCAAAATACTAAGCACTGTGAGATGCAATCACCTTTTATTGACTGTCACTAGAAACAGCTGATGGGTGAAAATTAGTTTTCTAGTATAAGACTACTGAGCACAGATAAGCGATGCTACATATCAAAGGATGGAATCGGTGGCTGCCACTTTCTCCCTACAGTTTTCACAGCAGCTTTGATGTCCTTATTCCTCAATGTATAAATTACAGGGTTTAGCATGGGGGTAACGACACTGTACAGTACTGAGATCAGCCTGTCTTTCCCCAGGGAGTAAGCCGAGATGGGCCGCACATATGTGAAGATGGTGCTGCCATAATAGAGAAGAACAATGGCCAGGTGGGAGGCACATGTAGAAAAGGCTTTGTGTCTTCCCTCTGAGGAGTGGATCCTCAAGACGCTGGAGATTATGAAAAGGTAGGAAAGGACGATGCACAAAAAAGGAGTCCACCCAATGAAGACCCCAATGCACAGCAGTGCCAGCTCATTGATAGAAGTGTCCCCACAAGACAAAATCAGCAAAGGGGGAATGTCACAGAAGAAATAATTAATCCGATTGTTGCCACAGAAGGGCAGGCGGAACGTCAACACCGTGTGCACCACTGAATTGAGAAAACCACCAGTCCAGCAGGAGGCTGCTAGCTGGGTGGACAGGGCCTTGTTCATAATGACAGAATACCTTAAAGGCTTGCAGACTGCAATGTAACGATCATATGCCATTGCTGCCAGGAGGAGACACTCTGATCCTACAAAGAAAATAAATGCAAAAAGTTGAGCCACACATCCTTCGTAGGAAATGCTTTTCTTCTCTGATAGAAGATGCGCCATCATCTGGGGGACATCGGTGGTGGTGTAGCAGACGTCAAGAAAGGCCAAGTTCCCTAGAAAATAATACATGGGGGTATGTAGGTGTGGATCAGCCACAGTCACCAAGATAATGAATATATTTCCTCCCAAGGTACAGATATAAGTCAGAAAGAAGACAGTGAATAGTAAAATCTGCAATTCATTTAGGTTAGAGAATCCCAAGATTATGAATTCAGATAGAGTTGTTTGATTCTTGTCTTCCATGATATTGCCTGCTTTCTTTTCGGGAATTTGCAAAGAGAAGCATGGACTACAATAATCATTCATATACTACAACAGCAATGATCTGCAAAATGAGAGAAAAAAAGTGTTACAAATAAAAGCCATCACCACCTGCAACAAAAACAAAACCAGAGAAGCAGCACTGGGGTAAACCACAGCTCATACCTACCACCCAACACAGTTGTAAATACATCCAATGTTTCACTTGTAGATCAAATTTATTTGAAATATATAGCACTGGCAATTTTTAATTCGAAACAAAAATCACAAAAGGGCACAATGCATCCTAAGAGTTCTCTGTTAATAATGTCTGTGTCAGGCCCACCTGCATTTTCCTGGTGGTGTGTGCAAGAGTGTGGCAGGATACAGTCTATAGGAGAGTCCCTGGTCTTCACTAATTTCTTTAAAGCCATCCCTGCTCCCTCTTTCCATCCTTGATTGCCAATATAAAATTTGTTTTCTATTTTTTCTAATTAAAATAATGTGTTTGTTTTAGAATATTTTGAAAATATAAAAAAGCAAATTTTAAAACATTAAAAATCCTTAGTATCCACCAGAGAAACCTCTATTAATGGCTTGGTATATGTCTTTCTGATTCATTTTTCATGTACAAAAGTTCAAAATGAGAATAAGAAGTACACATTTTAACTTGCTTTCCTTTTAAGCACCATATTGTGATAATTTCCCATGGCAATAAATATTCTCCTAAAACCCGATCTTTGAGTTGTATGCAAGTCTTTATGTGAATACAGCAAACTTTTCGTGTATCATGCCCTTATTAATGAATATTGATATCATCTTATTTGTTTATTTTTGCTATGATAAATTTCAATAATAATTGAATTATATTTCCTGAATTTTGAGTTGGGTTACCTGTATTTCTATACAATGAAATAAGCCAGGCACAGAAAGACAAATATCTGAAGTGAAATTTTAAAAAGTCAAATTCATAGAAGTAGAGAATAGAATGGTTGTTGCCAGCAGTGGGGGGTGAGCATGGAAGGGAGGTGGATGCAGAAAGTGGAGATGTTGGTCAAAGGGTACAAAGTTCAGTTAGACAGGAGGAATAAGCTCTAGTGATCTATTGCACAGCACGGTGATTATAGTTAACAATAATGTATTGCATAATTCAAAATTGCTGAAGAGTAGACTTTAAAAGTTCGTACCTCAAAGTAATAATATGTGAAGTGATAGATATGTTAATTAGCCTGATTTAATCACTGCACAATGTATACATGTATTATAACATCACATTGTACCCCATAAATTTATATAATTATCTGTCAATTAAAATAAAAATTTTCAAAAGAAAGCAAATGCTTTCCTAGAAAGAAAAAAAAATAATGACTCAAAGGTAAACCAGTTCACTTTAGAAATATTCCCACAAGCTATTCAAGGATGAGAAAAACAAAATATAGAGTCTGTTTAATACAATCCGATTTTAATTCCAACAATTATAAACTCTGTGTTTGTTTATATTGTTTATGTATTTATGCTTATCAAATGTGATTGTAAGAGCATAAAATAGAGAATAATACATACTAGGTTAGCACTAGTTTATTCAGGAGGAAAGTGATGTGGGGGGATTGCAGGTAAAAAGGGGAAAAAAAGCAAAATAAAAACCTCTAAACTTTTCATTTAAAATATAATATCCATACGTATTTTTTGAGAACCTTTCTGTTTCCAGGTGCTGTGGTTTATGTTACAGATAAAATTATAAATAAAACAGAATTTGACCATATCTCCAGGAATGTACATATAAGGGGTTACAAATTTACCAAATAATTTAAAAAATATGTAACAGAAACTATAATAATTGCCTTAAAGGAGAACAAAAAAGGGGCTAGACTGGTTTTGAAAAGTCATTAAAAATTTCCTTGAGAAAATGTGTATTGAAATCTCAAGAATGAACAAGAGTTAAGCAGGTAAGATGAGTTGGATGTGGAAAGCTTTCCCAACAAAACAAAGAGCATATGCCAATGCCCTGGGGTTGAAGTTAGCATGAAACCTAAACGGAAGCCCGGGGGCTGGCATACAGGCAGCAAGGGCAGGAGACTGCTCTGGTAAGATGGGAATCATTTCAGATCTAAGAGCAGTAGGAAGATATTTCAAAGACATGAGAGCTCTATGTTCTAAAAATGGTCCATGTGGAAAATATGTGGACAACAGAATGTAAGGGGACAGAAATGGATAAAACAAGCCCATTGATTTCAGTACCTCAGCAATCCAGATGAAAGGTCATGGTACTGCAGATTACAGTGGTGTGAAGTGGGTTGGAAAGAAACAGAGGTATCTGAGAAATATTAGAAGATACAGTCATTACAATTTTGATGTAATGTGAGAAAGAGGGACAAATTAAAGATAATCGTACCAACACATATTGGATGCTTATTATAAATAATGAACACTTATTAAAATAACCACTTTACAAGCTTTATGTCATCCAATTCACACACACACACACACACACAAAACAAAAAACAAAAAAACAAACTAAGAAATAGATATATCATGCTCATATTACAAGTAAAATATTTTTTTAAACAAGCATCAAAGAGATTAAATAATTTGTCTAAAATTACTCAGATTCGAAATGGTGACATTGGGTTTCACATTTCAGTTTGTGGCCTTTATGAGTGCACTGTGCTGAACCACCTTCCCGGAGTGAACAAGCAGACGGTTGGTGGAGTCATTCTCTGAAATAAAGGCAGAAAAACCAGGATTCAGGGGATCTGGCCATATTGGCCATACTGAATTTGAGACATCTTTAAGATATCCAAGAAAATATGTCAAATAAGCTTTTTGACCTCAGGGATGTGTACTACAGACATAAATTCGTAACACATCAGCATATAGAAAGTAGTTGATACTATTCATATGGATGAGAGAGCATGGAATAAAAAATAAGGGAACACAGCACTGAATTTTTTCAGGGTCTCCTGAACTAATTGGCTGCACAGTGAAGCTAAAAAATAAGACTGGTAAAAAGCAAAATAAAAGTAGAAATAAAGCCAAGGAACCACTGAATCACAGTTAGTATATGAAAGATGGTGCTGTTATCAAAAAGCTGTTTGTAAATATAAGGGATCCCAATTTTCCTACCAGACTATTCTTCGTGAGAAAAGTTATCCTGCTGAGAACTGTCCTCCAGCACAGACACAGGGCATTACGAGATAATACCAGCAGTGCAGTTCTCAAAAAAGTGGAGGATACACCTGGTTCAGCAGCCCACCTCCCTTCCTAGCATCTCTTACACATTCAGAGAAAAAATCCTTTCTCCCTGGAATCTCCTGATGCTTTTGTCTAATCTCTAGGGCCCACCCAAGTCCTCTATGTCCCGTGGTCATTATTCCTCCTCACTTCAAAACATGCCTTTTTTGTGTCCTAATCTGTTAGGGGGCTGTCATGATAAAGTGACTAGATAAAATAATTTAAACAATTAATGTGTCACTCCTCTAAATTTATTTGCCTTTAAACAAGAGTGTTCTTTTTTCAGAGTATGGCTCTTAATTTTAATCATTTGAATCTACATAACCCGGATGTCTTTCTTCCTGCCCCATTTCTATCTATTGATCTACATTTTTTTCAAAGCTCAGGTTAAGTACCACATTTCTCTTCAACTGAAGTGATGTCCCCCCTTCCTGGAAACTCTAAGGCCTTCGTTTAGATCTCAACACTGACACATAATACACACGCTTATTTGTGTGGCTCACATCACCTATTTAGCCATAATTCCTTATATTATGTACTTTATCTCACTCATCTATTTCTTAATAGATTAATAAGCAGTTGGGAACACAGTGGCCTAACGTTCAGTAATGGATCACCGCTGTTGGAATGTGGGGCACTATAGCAGAATTTTCCAAGAAAACAACTGGGTTTCTTCCCTTCTTTACGTTTTCATAGTGCTGTAGAACTTGGAAAAAACGTTCAGACCTAGCATATTGTTTTTATTCTCATAATAATCATATGAGTCAAAATTAGGCAGTCTGAAAGTTATGGAAGATTACTTATAAGATCACACAGTAAATAAGCAGTGAATTAAGAGTAGAAAAAATTCTTCTATCTCCAAATCTGGAACAACAGGCCCGGTGCAGTGGCTCACGCCTGCAATCCTAGCACTCTGGGAGGCCAAGTATGGAGGATCGCTCGAGGTCAGGAATTCGAGACCAGGCTGAGCAAGAGAGAGACAGAAAAAATTAATTGGACAACTAAAAATATATAGAAAAAATTAGCCGGGCATGGTGGTGCGTGCCTGTAGTCCCAGCTACTTGGGAGGCTGAGTCAGGAGGATCGCTTGAGCCCAGGAGTTTGAGGTTGCTGTGAGCTAGGCTGACACCACGGCACTTACTCTAGCCCGGGCAACAGAGTGAGACTCTGTCTCAAAAAAAAAAAGGAAAAAATTTGGAACAACACCACCAGTTCTGCAGAGGTCACAGCTGCCTCCCACAGACACAGATTAGCCCTGGCACAGAATAAGCACAGGCCATAATTCGCCATGTGGAGCACAAGATATTTCACACAGTTACAGAAAAATAAGGGCTCCTTCTTCCCCTACCCATAACCAAAAAACCTGATATAATACAAGGAAAAAACTGCAGAGGTTCACATCATAGTAAGAGTTCAAGAATGGCCTCTAAGGACCCACAAGGAAAGCCCCCCAAAAAATCATAAGAAAGTGTGCTTTCTAGGCTTTCGGTCTTGACTTCTTCCCTTCCTTCTAAGGGACCCAATGTCTCTTTATTAAAGAGTGTTCTGGAAAACGGGATCTTACAAATTCAAAATCTTTAAATTATAAGGATGTTCAAAAGTATACTATGCAATCCCTTACTTCTAACTAAAATCACATAGCAAGTTTATAAAATGAATATACCCAGAGTTCTATAAATGGTAGCTGCCATGCAAGCATATTAGATACAAATGCAAGATTGTTTCTTCTGAGAAAGTCACACAAAGTGTGTTCCTGATACTGTTATCTGCAATCCAGTGGCATTTTAGTTTCTTCTCTCTTTCTCTTTGTCTCTCTCCTCTCTCTCTCTCTCTCTCTCTCTCTCTCTCTCTCTCTCTCTCTCTATCTCTCTCTCTCTCTCTCTCTCTCTCTCTCTCTCTCTCTCTCTCTCTGTCTTCTTACTAGGGAAACTAGGGAATGGTCTCTTCTCTTTTCATAGAATAAAGACACTGTCCTTTATTTAATAAAACATAAGCAAACGAGTATCAGTAGAGGGTCATTCTGAGAGACATCGAAGTTACCCGAAATGAAGGAAGCTCCCTGGCTTGCACAAACTCAATAGGTTGAGTGCCACCCAAAGTATGGGGCAGACAGTTTTATTATTCCCTCCCTTGGAATCCCTCAGGTCATTATACTTTCATCTACCCACTTTGTCTCTCCTCCAAAGAGCAAGGCATAGAAAAATGTATCTCTAAGAGTAACGAAGCTATAGTTAAGCAATTAAAAAATACTTACTCACCTGTGATCAAAAATATTGAGCAGAGATTACCATTCAGACTCCTAGAGCCTGATATGGGGCTGCTTTTGTGAATATAAGGAAGTGATACATAGTAATGGTCCCTGGAAAGACGGTGCTAATAGTCTGAGTGACAGGTCTTCCAGATGACTGCCAAGAGTCTCCTCAATCCCTGAAGGCCAGTGCATGGGACTGGAATGAGCAAAGACAATGTCCTCTGGATACAAAATATCCCCACGTCTGTGGGAATCTATCAAGGGCCCTGGAGACACACCACTGGGACCTCTGAGCACAGGTCCTGAGACTTGCTTCTTCTGATTCCTGCTTCAACCCCTGAGCATCAGGTTGCCCTCTAGTGCTGCAGTCCTCAACCCTGGGCTGCATACCAGTACCAATGTGTGTCCTGTTAGGAACCCAACCACATAGCAGGAAGTGAGCAGTGGGCCAGAGAGAGCGAAGCTTCATCTGTATTTACAGCCACTTCTCACTGCTCACATCACCGCCTGAGTTCCACCTCCTGTCAGAATCAGTGCAGCATTAGATTCTCATAGGAGCGCGAACCCTACTGTAAACTGTGCATACGAGGGATCTGGGTTGTGCTCCTTAGGAGAACCTAATGCCTGATGATCTGAGGTGGAGCCGAGGCGGTGATGCTAGCACTGAGGAGCAGCTGCAAAATCATCCTGAAACTATCCTCCCTTTCCCAGGTCTGTGGAAAAATTGTCTTCCATGAAACTGGTCCTTGGTGCCAAAATGGTTGAGGGCCACTGCTATTGGCTCTGTTGCCATGATAGCTCTGCTTCTGAAGACTCCTATGTAATCAAGACTGCTCCAGGTAGACCACTACCTCTGGGTCCACATCTCACCAATGAGGAAAAAAACCCACCTTTTTTCCCCATTAACAGAAAAAAATGCAGTTGTCTAGTTTTTGCTATTCTGTCACATCAGGGAATATCAGTCCTTGGACTCTAAAATTTCCAGGGTGGAAGTCAAGCTCCCTAACTGGTTCTCTTTTTCTCTCTTAGCTTAAATTAAGGAGAAGCATCCTCACTTCCTTCTGGAAGTAAGGAAGCTTACACAGCACACCTGTTCTCACCAAAAAACTACTCTTTGGCCACTGCATCAATCCCCTAAGTCCACTTCTTTGCAAGTTCTGTGTAACTTGATGACCTAGCAACTTACTTTTAGATATATTTACAAGTAGCCTTTGAGACCTCAGATGAAATGGAAACACAGCATTTTAACATCTCATAAGACATACAGTGTACTGATATGGGGCTGCCAAAAAAAAAATTTTTTTAATTTTTAATAACATTGGTCCAAGAACAAAAATGTTTGGAGACCACTGCTCTTCCCACTGTCATCATTATTCTCCCTCCCAGCCACAGTCTATGATCTCCTGCCATTTCAGAACAATTTAGTTCCTAACGCCAACATGATGATTTTAGAATATAATTTCATCATTCCTGTGTGCCATGTATCTAGGAAAGTTTATCACCCTGTGAAGCAAAAGATAATGCTAAGATTTTTATGACTATCTCCTGGCTTGGAAGTGCCTAGAGTCAGAGGGGACTTCTTCAAAACCAAATATGAAGTTAGGGCAAAGTGAAATCAGCTTTCAGCAAATTGTAAAATTACACAAATTTGTTTGTCAAAATCCTACTATCATCCACAGTAGTGCACAGCATTCCGATTTTGAACATATCCTCCAAGGAGTTTGTTCTTTCAGCCATTTGGGTTTGTTCTTTTATTATCTGCCTATGTTTATCTTTTGAACATATTCTTAATTTTTTCATCTTTTTCTTATTATCTTTCAGAAGCTCTTTATTTATGTCAGACATCATAAGTCACCTATAAGTTCTTTTCTACATACTTTCTAGTAATCTTTCCTCTGTGCCTTATCTATGATATAATTAATAGAAAAGAAATCCTTATCAGTGCCATTGATAAAATCCATAATTTCTCATATTATTAGTTATGTATTTTAAAGTTTTTTTAAGAAGATTTTCCCCACTGCTAAGACAAAAAAGATATTCTTTTATACTTTTATATTAACTTTACACATAGCTTTAAATTTCTAAAGACCCCAAAGGCAATCACAGCAACAGCAAAAATAAATAAATGGGACCTGATCAAATTAAAAAGCTTCTGCACAGCCAAGGAAACTATCACAAGAGCAGACAGACAACCTACACAATGGGAGAAAATATTTGCATGTTACACATCCAATAAATGGCTGATAACTAGAGTCTATATAGAGTTTAGGAAAATCGGGAAGAAAAAAAATCAAACAATCACATTAAAAAGTGGACAAAGGACATGAACAGAAACTTTTCAAAAGAAGACAGACTAATGGCTAATAAATATATGGAAAAATACTCTATATCACTAATCATCAGGGAAATGTAAATTGAAACCACAATGAGATATCACTTATCTCCAGTGAAAATGGCCTTTATCAAAAAGTCCCCAAACAATAAATGTTGGCACGGATGTGGAGAGATAGGAACACTCATACACTGCTGGTGGGACTACAAACTAGTGCAACCTCTGTGGAAAGCAATATGGAGATACTTCAAAGAGATACAAATAGAATTACCATTTTATCCAGCAATCCCATTACTGGGCATCTACCCAAAAGAACAAAAGACATTCTATAAAAAAGACATTTGCACTCAAATGTTTATAGCAGCACAATTCACAATTTCAAAGATGTGGAAACAGCCCAAGTGCCCATCAATACATGAGTGGATTAATAAAATGTGGTATATGTATACCATGAATTTCTACTCAGCCATAGAAAACAATGGTGATCTAGTACCTCTTGTATTATCCTGAATAGAGCTAGAACCGATTCTACTAAGTGAAGTATCCCAAGAATGGAAAAACAAGCACCACATGTACTCACCATCAAATTGGTTTTAACTGACCAATACTTAAGTGCACATATAGTGATAGCATTCATCGGGTGTCGAGCAGATGAGAGGGGAGCAGGGGATGGTATACACACACCTAATGGGTGCTGTGTGCACTGTCTGGGGGATGGACATGCTTGAAGCTCTGACTTGGGTGGGCAAGGGCAATATACGTAACCTAAACATTTGTACCCCCATAATATGCTGAAATAAGAAAGAAAAAAAAGACAACTAGAGATGCTCAATAATCACCCAATAGCTAAACAATAAAGAGGCATCTCCATCAAACTATTAACTTTAAACAGTAATACTGAACACCATGACAATGCAAAAACAAAAACAAAAAAACGGCCAGGCGCGGTGGCTCACGTCTGTAATCCTAGCACTCTGGGAGGCCGAGGCAGGCGGATTGTTTGAGCTCAGGAGTTCAAAACCAGCCTGAGCAAGAGCAAAACCCCGTCTCTACTATAAATAGAAAGAAATTAATTGGACAACTAAAAATATATAGAAAAATTAGCCAGGCATGGTGGCGCATGCCTGTAGTCCCAGCTACCTGGGAGGCTGAGGCAGGAGGATCGCTTGAGCCCAGGAGTTTGAGGTTGCTGTGAGCTAGGCTGACGCCACGGCACTCTAGCCCGGGCAAAAGAGTGAGACTCTGTCTCAAAAAAAAAAAAAAAAAAAAGATTAGCAACTCA